>NXFV01001871.1:0-69993 GCA_002803225.1 Gamarada debralockiae
AAAGTTTAAGTAAAATTAAGCCTTAAGAATACACTAAAAGCGGAGGATGTCCAAGGGGACGTGGAGAGTACCCCAAATGCTCTCTTTTCTCAAGCACCTGTCCGAGGTGTCCTCTATGAACCTGTAGCAGTTTTACTGTCTGCAGAGCCGAGCTTGAGACCGACCGGTGGAGTTGTAGCCAGCGTGGCTACAAAACAGAGGCAGCCACTACGACAAAGCATAGAATCAACGAAAGGTCGTAGCGACTACCTGTGTAGGAAGCAGGACCACACTGAGGTGTTCAGTGGAGCCGATGCCTAGCACGTACGATCAATCGGAGCCCTCTGGGGCAGCGACGTAGAGTTTTCACGGCCTCGGTTCTCGAACCTCTGCTTACGAAGATACAAAATTACCTGCCCAATATTTACGAGTTTCGGAACACACGATTACTATTTACCTACTCCCGATACGACACATATACCGATATATAAGTGGATGAAGGTCAGGTTTAGAGGAAAGTCGTACTAGTGGGAAGGCTGAGTAAAGACAGAGGAAGGTCGTAGGTAGAGGAGAGAGAGCGTGAGGGAGGGGGAACTCAAGGCCTGCCTTGGTTATGCAGCAAGAGGAAGAGCTTGCCTAAGACTCGATCTCCAGTGTCCCAAGGAGCAGGGAGGCCTGTGGGAGGCCTAGGGCTTCGGCCTGGCGATAAATCGCCTGCTCTGAGAATATATGTGAGGAAAGATAGGATACCCCTGGGGCTTTGGTTCGCTCCTGTTGCCTGTCTAGGAGTCCCTATCCGTAAATCACGCTGGATTAGTATACACTCGTTTCGTGGATGTACAGTTTTTAGCTCTTTGGGTTGAGTTGAGGGCGTTCGTGGCATCCCACCACCCCAATAAGACGGTCCCTTCGTGGACTAGTTCAAGATCCTCAGGCTTTCTTGGCCATGCTACGATAGTCTTCGACTTATATAGCATGTAAAAAGGAATAATCAATCAATCAATCAATTAATACACTAAAAGCCCTATAAATGGCTTAAAGTGTATATTTTTAGTGGTTAATACCCTATATTTTTAGGCCTCACATGCTAGAATTATAGGCATTAGGATTCTGCCGCGTTTCGCCGCCTGATTATTGATCGTAACCGCTCAATCGCAATCAATCGCAATCAATCGCTAATCGGCGATCGATCGCCGATTAGTCCGATTATCGACCGCACTGGTTTCGATGCATTCGCTTCGAGAGGATCGTATATCATGCAGAGAATACTGCTCGAAGTTTATGCTTCTCAACTAGTCTAGAAATATACGATTGAACCTGACCCTTAAAGGTATTTGTGAGGTGGCTTAGTTCCTTGCTGAAGAAGGCCATGCGGAGTCAACCAGGCAAGCATATGGCGCACAGTTGCAAATGGTGGCTTCAACGCAATGTCATTGGCGCCTATTGAGACAACGAGGATATCTTTGGCGCGGGTATTGTCTCTGATAAACTTATCATGATCCAGGAGGTCGTTATCTCATTCCCGTATAGCAGGCTCTTCAACTGCCAAGCTGAGTGCAGTTGCGCGGTCGCTCAGCAGATGACTTGGCCAAAAGGTGATATCAAGCTTCGGATGAGTCAATCATGAGCAGCGCGATAGTTTTCGGGTACATCCACAAGTAGAGATTCACCACCTGAGCCACTCAATAGTGCCTATTATTTGCTGTCGAAAGAAGAGTCGCCGGCCAAATATATGATAGGTTTGCTTGGCCTTAATGAAAGGGTAATGGAGCAGAAAGTGGAGACATTAGAAATAGTATGGCCTTTCCACTCGTAGTAGAACCGCGAGGTATTTCCTCCGGGGGGTGGGGGGTTCTCATTTCACCTAACACATTCGCGGTGAGCATCTAAACAAAATCGATGAGGTTAGAGGTCTCCAGTAGTTCTCGAAAAATACTGACACGACGTGAGATGAGCTGGTTGTTACTGTACCTCAGCTTTAGTTATACACAAGGGGACCCGGAGCTGACCGAAAGTAGATTCTAAGAAGGATCTTTACGATTCAATGTGTCAGAATTATGTTGCAAATATGACACGGGCAGACCTATTCATACCAATTCCTACTGAATAAGCTGCTCGTGACATAAAGACTGCACACGTTGCAATTACTGTAATACTATCGATTAAACTCAATCAGTCACATCAATTACTTATTACGAATCCAATCAATCCCTTCCACTCAATATTAGTGAAATTGACAGTGCTTGTTGATATCGTTGTCTGTTCACGGCCATCCTATCCTTCTTCAGTAAAAGTGAGAGTCGCCACCGTGTGCATAGTCTTCCCAGCCCGAGCGATAGTAGCCTGTATCATATCCAGAGCATGCCCCTGGCATGAACTTTCTCTTTCCTTTGAAGTCAATATCACCAACTATTCCACGAAAGATACCCCGGACCGTTCTATCTTCCCCAATAGTTACCTCGCCACTTCCTTTCGTAGGACTCCCTGTCTCGCTCTCCCTTCCGCGCCATTGAAACTCCATTGGAGTGTTATGCACAAGTCCGTCGGGGGGCAGGCTCAGGAGGAGATATCCATCCACTATGCCAACATCAAAATACCCCCAGACCTTTTCCTGCTGCTTGTCGACATGAAAGCGAATAGTCAAATCTTGGGATTTACTATGCCATTCTCCTTCAACTGCTTCGCTAGTAATGTTAAAAATGCCTGTAACAGACCTCAAAAACTCTTTTCGATCGCCTTCAGTTAATTCCTGAGATGTGGTAGACGGTGAAGGTGTGGTGGCAGATTTGCTACTCTCGTCCTTTGGCCTATCCGAGTCTGGGCTAGATGATCGTGGCGCTTCATCTTCGCAAAATATGCCGTGATTGTTCCAATCGTCAATAACGTCCTGGATAGAAAGCGATACAACTGCAGGCCCGAATGGTTTCTTCCCGTGGAATTCACAACGATCATTTGGGAGACCGACACCCAGCATTGCATCAAAATGGCCCCAGATCTCGTTCAAGCCAAAGCGGATTTTACCGACAGTCAATGTGGAATAGAAGAGCGTGTCTGGCATCTTCGTGCTTGTTCCACGCCAAACTAGTGGGTACTCCCGGTATTCGGATGTGGACTCAAATTCATGTTCTTCCTCGTCTTCGCCTTGCGGCTCAGTGTCCTCATCTGGATGTTGGTGGTAATAATAGTCATCAGCTTGGAAGTGGTCTTGACCTGGACCAGGGTCTATGAGAAAGACGCCCTTGAAGAATCCTAATTCGAAAGTGCCCCAGAGGCGATCGTGGTCCCAGATCAACCGAATCCGAAAACCGTAGCCTTGATCGGGCCAGTGGTTTTGTTGTACTTTATACGTAGCCTGGATTTGCCGGATGCGGTCTCGAAAGTACTCATCATAAAATACCATGTTGTTAATGTGTTTGTTGTTGCGCACGCTTTTGCTAGCGGCTTCGTAGATGGAATAGTCGGGTTTCTTGCATGGGAGGTTCCCGTTCCCGTCCCCAATTTCTTTGCCGGATGACATGACGTCTTCTCGCTTCCCTTTCGGCATTGTGGAGGCAATGTTTGTTGCTGAATCACGGGTAGTGTTGGCAATCGCTGACTCTATTCAGAGATCGATGTAACCTACCGATGTGTGCGCATACAGTATGGAGGGCGTAAGAATGTGCTAAGCACCACTTTAGGTTGTGATTGGCCCGGATTGCCGCGTTCGCGTTCGCGTTTGGACCTTAGCGAAGCTCCCGCCCAGCTTCAACTATGGTATTATGCTATGTAATGATTTGCAACCTCCCACCATACTTTACCTTTACCTTATTACTCCGTACGCTACGAATAATCACCACTCGACTCAGCGCTACACACCCATATTCGCTAGACACATCTACAACAAGCATGGCCTCACCGCATGAGCGCGCACTCCAAAGCGACATCCCTCCCAAGACCAAATCCGACTCCGAGTGGCTTCGTGACATGGGCTACCGTGGCGGGCTAGACGAGTTTAGGATCAACTATGGCTTCAAACATGACGAAGTAGATGATGCGCGACGCCTTGTAGGGCAGTTTCGCGACGAGCAGCAGGAGGAGTGGGAGGCGTTGCGTCAAGACGAAACTTCTCCATCAACATCGGAGAAGCCCACAACTGCGATTTCAGAAGCGAAGACTACAGTAGCGGACAGTTCAAGGGCGAAGAAGCGAGAGCTGGTGCAGCAAGCAATGCTATGGCACGAAATAATGGGCCACGCGAGCTACCACGCTATTCTTGCCCTCCCAAAAGCAGCGCAAGGGGTCCCGAGTTTTGAGGACTTGGAGGTGCGAGATCTGCCAGCCTGCGAGCTCTGTACGAGTGTAGGAACAGATCCTTTTAGTCTTGAAGAGTAGGGAAGCTCAAGATGTCGTTCTTCTCTCCCGACGGACTCTAGTATCTAGTCACGTACTTTTGGGTTGAGCGAAGCAACATGAAACTAGTTTTATTCTGCAATATACTAAGCCTAGGAGCACAAGGAAGAATCAAATAACACATGAGAAGTAGTAATGGGGAAATACGGAACCTAGTCCTAGCTATCAACTCTAAAATTCGCTCAGGTGATTGTTCAGTCTCAGAAGCTCTACAATGCAAAAAACACCAAAAAGACGGTATAGCAAATGTGTTCCAGAGCTAGTTAAAGAGGTCTCAGAATAGCCACGGCCGAAGTTATGTTACAATCGGGTCGGAAGGATACAGGAGACAAAGGAGTTCAAGGGAGTGATCTTTACGACTGCTAATGACTTCTTAGTTATTTAGTTACTCGTAACCACAGGGTCAAATCCGTAAAGTCCTGCGTCACATTCGAACAGTCCCGCTGACTTATCATCCAGGGTTTCTGAATAAAGTTGTGTAGCCTCCTGATGAAGTTGTTCTCAGTTTCGTCCAATCTCCTTGCTTTTCCCTTTCAATGATGTAATATCCAAGAGAACTAACCGTCACTGATTTCATCAAAGTTTATCTCTCCATGGTGGTCCTCTCTGTCCACCCGTTGTTCGGTGTAGTCCCGAACGTGAAAATGGATTATAACGAGATATATTGGTTCAGGTTTTAGTATTAAAAGTCGGTGTGCTTCAAGTTGTAGTGTACCCTATCCGTGTACTTCAACTAAGAGCTGTACAAATTATAGTACTACAATTCGGACTACTCTGCTTTGAAGTACACATAGAGGACCTGCGTCACTATGTAGTACGCTGAGGACCTCCCAGATTCTGACGAATTGACAGTTCTAACGACCTCATAGCCCGGTGCCGGCAATTCCCTATCCAATGGGCTACATTTTCTCTATGGGATGAGAGGCTAAGTCCGCCGCTTCATACGACGCTTAGGGATCTAGAATTAGCCTCGAAAGAATCATTGACTAGCTTTTTCTAATTTTAGCCGACGGTAATCGTAGCCGCCGAGCTCAAACGCGTCGCCTTCCGCACTAGTTTACCTTCACTCACTTGCTCAGCCTAGCTCGGGCTTCCCCACCCACATCTCAGGCTAAAGCAGCAACTGCTCAGGTCCAAAGACAGAAATGAAAATGTTCATGTCGAGATTCCGATATTTAAAATGCCTGTTTTACAACCGGAAAGGATCTTCCTAATTTCATGAGGCGTATTCTTGTGTTTTGCGTATACAGAATCTTATTATATGATGCTACAGTGTGCCAGGCCTTGGCATTCTCACATCCTTCACCAAGTTATTCGCTTCACTAAGCTTCCTCGAACATATATCATCCGGAGTCAAGTCGTCCATCACCAATCCTCAACATGCGTCTTGTCTCTGCCATTTTCCTTGCGGTATTGCCCCCTTGGATGCATTGGAGGCTGATCGACTCATTGCTGTTTGAGGTACGAGCTGCCAATGTCCAAAGGCCACGCAGAGGGATCGGATTCAGAGGTTTGATAGAAAGATTTCACGTCATTCGCAGTAGTTAATCTTTCCTGAATTGGACTTTGGTTTGATAAATTCGTGACTTGTTGGAGGTCTGAGAGGTGTTTCTCTTGTCTCCGGGACTCGTGGTGTAGTCATGTGTCTTGCTTGCTTGGGATGCTTGCTATCTTAGAATCTTTACTTTGACGAGTTTTCTCTTGGGGTAGCAGTTAACTTACGAAAATGGAGTGCTTCGATCTTTCGAATTCTGATCAATTGCTCGATGAGCCGGCGTTACGTGTGATCTCAAATGCTGTGCAACGACGTGCGAGTGCGCCGTTTTGAACGAAGTTAGTACATAATCTTTATTTGGGGTTAGTCGCAGCTGGTGATTCGCAATGTTCTGAATGAGAAGTGTGAGCTCTCACTCGGTGCCAAGGCCAACGGCTTCCTCTTTTGGACTTTCTCTAGGAATAAGGTAAAAGGATCCTCGGTGATGCACCACTTGATCTTCAGCTTTATAGCATTTTGTAGCAAAGTATTTCGATCTGAAAACTTCCATATCCTTGTTTGGGAACGCACTCATGCCACATGAGAGGCAACTTGTAAAGTCTCGTGCACAGCACGTGAGCGTTGTCCACTTTTCATACCCAAAGTCGTTTCCAACTATTCTCTTTCATAGATAATAATTGAAGATTCTTTACCGGGTTTCTTCCTAGAGAGTTTAATGGCTAACTTTGTACTATCGATAAGGAAGTAGAATGTCAGCCAAGCTTCCGCTTGTGTGCCACGGCGCGCATCATGGCACTCAACAATTCTTGCTAGTCCTACAGGCTTTGATCCTTTACTCTTTTTTCTTCTCGTGACTTCGGAAGTCATTAGAGATTCTAAGGTTCTAGACACCGCGATAACAATGGGAGCAACTGCCACTCCGGTGAAGGATATCCGGCTAATCTATCATATATATGCCGGTCGCAGAACATGGGACGCAGATTGGCTGCGTGGGTATGCACGAAGTACCGTAGCGTTTGAGCTCCGCTGCTCCTATTATTTCGAGTTTAATTCACGTACGTCATTTCTTTCATATGTTGAGCTTCATCCATTTATAGTCATTGCTTTCCTTGTGGACATGTGTTTTACCAAAAAGCTGAAGGCAACACCAGGTCCTTCAAGTGTCAAATTTGCGAAATTAAACCATGTCCCGGGCTCACTTCTTCGATTCTGCAGCAAGAAGCGGGGGTTTGGGCCGTTCCTGCAAGACAGTTCGCTCGAACGTTTCGATAGGTCGAATGCTCGGATGCAAGACCTACTTTGGCAAGGCAATGCCGCGAGGTGTTATCTGGGAGTCTGTCGAGTCTGTACCGGATGCATCCGTTTGCTCAAAAGGATGTCTCACAATAGTCATCCTTATTTTTCATAATATCACGAAGTCGATCTAAGTCCCTTCTCTTGCTTCTAAATAGGTAATCAAAATGTCAACCATAGATAAGAAATCTAGCGAACTCCCAAATGAGATACCATTTATCGCGGAAGACGTGGTACTCGAGAATGTAGACCCTGAGAAAATCGGAACAACCACAGATCACAGGGATATGGTTCGTATGGGAAAGGCTCAACAATTCAAGGTACGAAGTATGCCGGCTGAAGAACTTGAACAATTCTGACTTTGAAAGCGCAATTTTCGCTTCCTTTCAATCCTCGGGTTTACTTGTATTCTAATGAGTACTTGGGAAGGTCAATTGACGTAGGTTCCGTCCATTATTTCCAACAAACAAAAGTTGACAGATCACCAGGGCGAGCACGTTTGGATTGATCAATGGCGGCCTAGCAGGGCTTGTATGGACGTATCTTGGGACCCTCATTGCATTCGTAGCGGTTGTTGCTTCTATGGCTGAGATGGCCTCTATGGCGCCAACTTCGGGAGGGCAGTACCATTGGGTCTCTGAATTTGCACCTCGAAGCGCACAGAGATTCTTGAGCTATATCACTGGTATTTCGCCAGCCGTCATATTAATGAGAGTCAAGTTAATTTATTGACAGGCTGGGTCTGTGTTCTGGGATGGCAGACGGGTATCACGAGCGTCGCTTTTTTGACCGCTTCCCAAATTCAAAGCCTACTAGTCATCAACAATTCGAACTACGTCTTTGAACAATGGCAAGGAACTCTTCTGATCATAGCCATTAGCTTTTTCTCCATCATTTTCAATACATACCTGGCCAGGAGTTTGCCTCTAATCGAAGGGGTCGTCCTATTCTTCCACCTAGCAGGCTTTCTCGCCATTCTCATTCCGCTCTGGGTCTTGGCAGAAAAAAATACTTCGAAAGCAGTCTTCACAGAATTCACTGACGGAGGCAACTGGGGGAATACAGGTCTCTCCTGTCTCATCGGAATGCTGTCCCCTATTTTCACGCTCATCGGGCCCGATTCAGCAACTCACATGTCTGAAGAAATCAAAGATGCATCTTGGGTCCTTCCAAGGGCCATGATGTGGACAGTTTTTATCAACGGGTTCCTTGGCTATATTATGCTCATCACGTTTTGCTTCTGTCTCGGAGATATCGATAGCATTCTCTCGAATTCGGACGTGATGCCTTTCGTCCAAGTCTTTCTGAACGCAACAAACTCGCTTGCTGGGACTTCAGTCATGACGACTATTGTGATCATTCTGACTACTTGTGGATGTATCACCAACGTTGCAACGGCATCTCGGCAAATGTTTGCTTTCGCTCGTGATGATGGGCTCCCCTTCTCGAAGTTTCTGGCATACGTAAGTCCAACTCCTCAATGTATACTTTGATTTAAGCATCCGCTAATGAAAAGATTTTCCAGGTACGGCCAGGCTGGGACATCCCCCTAAACTCAGTCATGGTCTCCTTCTGTATTACAGTTCTCCTCTCACTGATCAACATTGGCTCGGTCACAGCATTCAACGCGATCGCCTCACTCGGCACCGCCGCTCTCCTATCCTCGTATATCGTGTCGATCACTTGCGTTCGTATCAAGCGCTGGCGCAAGGAGCCCCTTCCTGCCGCGCGGTGGAGCTTGGGGAAATGGGGCGCACCAATCAACGACTTCTCTATCCTTTACCTTATTCTTGTGTTCATTATGTCCTTCTTCCCAGAAGCAACCCCGGTTACTCCACAGACGATGAACGTAGGTATCGGGGAGTAAATACCCCCAACTCCTTCCCAAAGAAGTGATTCGCTAACTTCTCCATTTTCTGCAGTGGAATATTCTCATTTATGGTTTCACGGTCTGCTTTGCGATTGGATACTTTTTCTTATATGGAAGACGTGTCTACGTTGGGCCTGTCACATTAGTGAGGAAAGATATGTAGAATGATGACGCTAAAGGATAGGATCGAGATGAGGATGTTAACCACGGTGGCGCTCCGATTTTAGTGGAAGCAAAGTATTGGCTTGACTAGTTTTAAGCATGGACTCCCTTAACGGTTGGAGATCTGAGATACGTCAATGTGTGAGAAGAGATATGTAGAATGACGAAGTTGAAGTCACTTGAAGGATGAGATCGAAGATGAGGATATAAGCGAAGACATCAAAGGTGGTGGTGGTGGAACCCAAATGTGATTGCACAAGCTTCAGGCTAGGTTTGCATAACTTTTGAAGATCTGAACATCCCCGTTACAATGTCCTTGGAGTTGAACAATGGTCCTCGGGACACTATTAGCTTCTCGAATGTTTGGTACATTTTCCTCCTCCATCTCGAAAAAGCCGACTTATGTAAAGCTTTCTCGGCATGCTCTCGAGTATTGAACCAGAGCTGAAGCCAGCAAGAAGTCTTGATATCTCTTGACAACGTCCACAAGACCTATATATCGAGACAATCAAGATATCAAGCCATCAAGATAATTATCTGCAAGTTCCCAAATCATCAAGATGCAATTCAAAGCGGCCATCCTTGCCACCATCCTTGCCACCATCCTTCTCCCTTTGACCTTGGCACTCCCCACTCCAGTGACTCCGGAAAGTCTCAGTGATTATTGCTGGGGCAAACTACTTTGGGCAGTTGCTGATGGTGGCAAGGCTAAGGTTTAGTGAAGTCTTAACGTACTTTGACTTAGAGTACGCCATAGTTCAGCTGATAGTTATTGGTTGGACTTTAAGATTGATGGTTTCGCTCTCCGAGAATATAACAGATTCCTTACATGTCTTAATCAATCTTCGTGGGTGATTCAAGACATTGAGTGCTGTCGTAAGAGAAAGCAACTTGCTTTTTTACCGAGTTGGAAGGGCTTGAGGGTTAATGCTGTGCTCGGTTAGGAAGGATATGTAGGATAAATGCCTTGGAGTTTGGAACCGAAGATAGGCTTTTGAGCCACAGCTCTCTACGCCCGCGAAACAACGCACCGCAATTTCGGTACTGGAACAGGCAACATTCAACAAGACGTTATCGTGGACTCCAACTACATCCTTAACGACGTAATCGCGAATCCCTTCGCCGTAGCCGTAACAGAATGCATGCTGGCCCCCACCCACAACTGCGTTTCCAGAGCGCGAATACTGCGTTCAAAGCAGAAAAACGTCAACCTGTACATGTCGACATGCATTTTGACTTTCCCGCTATTCCATTTGGGAACTGTGTTAACATAAATCTGATCGACGTCGACACTGACCATAGCAAGACCGAACTCTGGCGGGGTAGTCATCTAGACACCAGCTGGAAGAAGCAGGTTGAGAACGGCTCAGTCATACCCTTCAATATTCTGGAAGTGAGAAGGACGGCCATTCCACCTGTTCAGCCAAAATTGCCTAAAGGTGCGCTTATTTTAAGGGATTTGAGGCTCTGGCATGCGGGGATGCCGAATCGGACGGATGAGGTGAGGGTCATGCTTGTTACGATTCATTTCCCGCACTGGTATAGGACGGAACAGAAGATTTTGTTACCGAGGAGTGCGGAGGGAAGGATTGAGTGGGGCAATTTGGTGCCGTGTGTTGAGCGGGTTGAGGATGGGTATGATTATTTGCAAGGGCAACATGATCATGACTTTGATCTGCTTCCGTAGTTGAACAAAAATTGGAAGTACCCCTCAATGACTGGTTGAGCACCCAGACCGTTCATGGCGGTTGCAGCAATGCGCGGTGCCTGAAAATGACAGGGAAATCATTTGGTCCCCTTCAGCCTGTCGTGGAGATGCTCGTTAGTACGAAACATAAACTACAAAGTGCTGCCAGGGAAATGGCCGGCTTCTGGAGATTGTGATAGATGATTTATACTTTGGGTTATCTAACTGACTGTCTTCCAGACAAGAGAAATTACCATCCTCTCCGCATCCATATTAATTCCTCCACTGGCTGGATTCAACCTCCCCTGCATTATTCAGACTCCACCAGCGATCCCACTTTCTCGCGCAACATTCATGAATACCTCCTCAAGAGTAGGGCCCGTAATCGTATAATCCTGCAAAACCCTCACTCTCCCCTCATCTGCGACCCCAGAACTTCCACCCACAGCATTCCCATCACTCTCATCCTCGTCCTCAACAACATCCCCCTTCAAGCCTTCCATAACCTTCATGATGCTCCCCAAAGCTCTCTTATCGTGGGGCAAATTAAAGTTAATCTGGCCATGACTGTCTTCATAGTTGGACACCATGTTCTCAAACCGCTCCTTCACCAGTGTCTCGACGTCTTCGGCAGATATTTCGGGAACCCGAACAGCTCTGATGCCGAACGCGCCGCCGTAAGTTTCTTGAAGCGAGCTGAGAGTACCTGTAGCGAGCATTCGAGTACCCATGATTGCGACGTTCGTTGCTAAGGCTTCGGCTTCTTCCATGCTGTGTGTTGTGAGAAGGATGGCTCTGTTGGCGCTGATGTCTTGCAGTGCTTTCCATAGGATTCGCTTCGCGCCTGCGTCTTGACCGGTAGATGGCTCGTCGAGGAGAAGAACTCTCGGGTTACCTATTCAAAAATTGTTAGTTACAGCTTCTCTCAGGAAATAAGTGACTGGGAAGGGCAACTTACCCAGTAAGGCAATAGCAACCGACAGTTTTCGTTTTGTACCACCTGAAAGAGCCTTCACTGGAAGATGCTCATAGATGGTAATATTGAGCGCATTCAAGACTTTGTCGACGTTGCTTTCGACATTCTTCAAACCCTTCACAGAAGCATAGAACGCAAGTGTTTGTCGAACTGTCAAATTATCAACTGCATCGTCTTGTGGGCAGACTCCCATCTGCAAGCGGGCTTTGTGTGGGTTTCGCAGTACTGATGTCCCATCAAGGAATACGTCGCCGAAGTCAGGTTTCAGTTCGCCGCGGATCATGTTGATGACCGTGGTCTTTCCTGCACCGTTTCCTCCAAGCAGCGCAAGGGTTTGATTGGACGAGATATCGAACGAAATGTTCTCAGCAGCGAAGAGCTTTCCGAAGAATTTGCTGATACGGGAAACTTGTAGAATTAGCGGAGACGTCGTGGTGGATGTCGTGTTAGTGACTGCTCTGGCATTCTTTTCTTGCTCGGCAGCAGTTGGCGCTGAGCCAGTATCAACGATGTAGTGCAGACGGGCTGGGACTCCACGATGTGTGATATTCCGACGGAACCATTCGGAACTTCCATATTCATATACAGCAAGAAAGCCAATTAAAAAGACGATCTGGATCAGGAGATTCGCATAGACACTACCGTATCGAACATATGCGAACGTCTTGGACGTATCCGCGTCTCCATATTTCCCGCAGAGGATCTCGAAGGAGTTCGAGGCCAAGAATAATGCTCTAGCTAGATTTGCTCCGGGCGATGATAGGCCCAGTCCATATTGTAACTGCGAGTAGGTTTCGTGGAGGTTCGCCTGGTCCCCAAAAGATTGGTTCATGATGTATGAGACGAGATATAATACTACCAAGAGCACATGAAGGCCTGCCGCTATAGCGAAAGCGGCCTTGCGCACGAATAGAGAAAGGACGTAGGTGCCCAGGTATGTTGCAATTCCGAACAAAATGAAGACACCGAGGATTTCGGAGGAACCGTACCAAAGTCTTGTCAGCGTGCCGGCAAACAGAAGGCCCCAGACAAAGAAGGCCTGGATGATAATGAACTGGATGTCGAATAGCAGATATCCAAACCAGAGGGCGAATGGTGAAACTCCGTTGCAATAGTGGAGAGCTCGAACGTGGTTGATCTTCTCATATGCAGGGTATATGACGGCAATACTTGAAGCTGTTACGAAAGCTAGAACGACTGTAGAAATCTAGAGGTTAGCATTCGTTCAAATTGGCTGAACAAATCAGGATATTACTCACTGAGGAGTGAGATGGGAAGATTCAAGAAGTTGACATTGTTTTGGATGTACCTCATCGATCTTAGGCTCGTAGAAGATATCTTGGCAATTCCATTGGTCGTAGAAGAATTGCGGATCCGGTTCATGATCAGACTGAATGCCTCCATATGAATATCCGCCGTATATCTGTATGTATGGTGAAAGAGGATAGCTGTTTCCGGAGTCGGAGCCAGAATACCAAATCCCTCGAACGATCCGAGACTCTTATTTGTGATTGCGGCAATCATCGAACTCGAATCGTTCACAAATCGTCGTGTACTGAGAGCCTCTGCATCCGAATACGTGGCGTTGAATTGAGGAGTTTCTCCCCCTGTGTGATATGCTGACGACAGTGGGAAGAGAGTCGCAAGACTATTGACGTAGAGGCTATCTTGAGCCGGACCCGAGAAAGCGGAAGGGGGTCCAATAAAGGCAGAAGGCGCTCCATCATTTGTGTAGATTTCTGGAGGGTAGTATGACTCGAGAGGAGCCAGTACTGTGTAAGGAGGTTCATAGCCTGGAAATTGTGCAGCGTCGACAGCTGAGGAGTTCCGAAGGACTTGAACATTGGCTTCGCAGGTCTGAAGAGGGTCTAGTCGGTACATGAACTTGACTAGAGCGGACGCAATAATTATTGGAATGAGGAGGTTTATTCCGTAGGCGATCCAGCTCGACTTCTGAAGTAGAAGGGTGTATCTTTTCCGGAACAGAGTGACAATTTGTCTTGCCAGGCCCTGGGCAAGATGTCAGTAAATCAATCTTTCATTTCATTTGAACGAATCTGGAGCATGTCTCCGACTCATATGCAAAGAGTCTCAGCTCCTGTAATCACCGGGAAGTAACACCCTGAATGACTTACAATTGAATGGCCTACATCCAGATCAATATCTCTCACATTTTCAGCCTCCAGGGCAAAGATCTTTTCATCAATCACAGTAATCGTTTCCTCTTCGCCAACTATGCCATCGCCAGTTTGTTCGAGAACCGCAGTGTTGGAGTCTGACGTGACTTTCAGGAAGACTTGTTCTAGTGTGGGGAAGACGACATTATAGGTGGTATCCTCCGTTAGCGATTCCAATTCGAGGATTTTCCGAGTCGCCTCAGCAGAGTTCGACGTTCTCCAGACCATTGTGTCGTCATCTGCTTCCGAATCGCTGCGTATAACATAATTATCTCCGAATCGAGCCTTCAACGATGTTCCAGGGCCTTGACACACTAAGCGCCCTTTGTAGACGATGACGATATGGTCTGCCAAAACGTCTGCTTCGTCCAAGAAATGCGTCGTGACAAGAATGGTGCGCCGGGAATGCCCTTTCTGAATGATGTTCCATATGTTGCGACGAGACAATGGGTCGAGACCGCTGGAAGCCTCATCGATACAACAGACCTTCGATCCACCAACGAAGGAGATAGCGAGTTGGAGCTTGCGCATTTGACCACCAGATAAAGTCTTTGCAGGTGCGTTGGCCTTTTCAAGGAGATCGCATTCGACGAGGACGTCATCGTCATCCACGGTCAGGTCCTCGAAGGCGGCAGTCTTGAGTTTCCGCCAGATCTTAATGTGCTCTTGAACAGTGAGGTCGCTCCAAAATACCTACTATGAATTAGCAAAATGATTTGAAAATTTGGGTATGATAACTTACGTTATGCTGAGGGCAGATGCCAAAGATCTCGCCGGCCTCGTTGAGCTCCAGACGGGAGCCTGAGTCCATTCCTATCATACCAGCGATACACTTCAAGCTTGTGGTCTTCCCTCCCCCATTAGGGCCGAGTAGAAATGTGACTGAGCCTTTCTTGACTTCGAGATCGAGGCTATCGACGGCGAGGACAGTAGATCCCTTGACTTTGAAGGGCCAGTACCACAGGCGCTTGCCATAATATGTCTTCGAGAGGCCAGTGCAGCGAACAGCGACATCACTGCTTGCCTCGATACGATCATAATTTCTCGTGACGCCCCAGAGTTGCTGTTCGACGAGGTAAGTTGCGATACCGTAAACAATAATCTGCAAGATGAAGAATATAACGTATAGATATCCAGACATTGCCTCAATCCGTGTCGGTACCGTATAGAAGGCATTAGCATGTTTGCTTAGTGTTTCATTTATAGGTGCAAGAGAGAATCCATGGAGATTATACTCTCTGGTAGCCTACAAAATTGTGCAGTCAGCAGTCGCTCAGGGTGATGAAAATTGGGGTTCTTGAATCTGTGAGGCGTCTGTGAAAACTGCAGCGAGAAAGACGTACCACATCGGAGATCAACGTTGCCCAGGTAATTGGAGGAAACACGGCCGCTAAGGCAATGACTTGAGTCTGAGACGGTACAGAGGCGAGTGTGTCTGCGAGAATGACGAGTGCAAGAGCAAACATGAGAACTGAGGTGTACAATCCAGCTAATTGAGCCTTGCTGAAGAATGACGCAAGGAAATGCGAGGACACTGTAAGGGACGTTCCAGCCAAGAGAGTGAGGAACAGGAAGAGGATATCGGATGTTCTCGTGAACAATATCTGCGTCAAAAGGATGGAACAGGCGAGAAAACCAGGGAAGTACAGCACCAGAAAGGAAACTAGTGTTGACAGAATCCTCGGGGTGTTTGTTACCCTTTGTGCAGCCATAAGCTCAGCCATAGTTGTTTGTCTTTCAGTTGCGACGAAAACGCTGAGGTGGTAGACGACCCCGATGATGATTAGGATGAAAATGGGTGCGACGAACAGCCCGACTAGAGAAAGCCACTGGTGATAGTGTTAGTAACCCCCTTCTAGCATAGGACACTTGGTTCAAAGGCATGAAGTATTAGATTTGAGGCACACATACATATGGCCCGTTAGTGACCGGCTGGACAGGTTGTTGTTGTTCTGAATAGATTCCAAATGACCCACTCCAAGGCTGCTCAGAGGGCTTAGATGATGTCGAAAAGTTTCCGATATTGGACTCCACAGCCCATTGAATAGGAAGGACCCGTTTCGCAAGAAAAGAATCATCGGTACGATAGTCGCCTGTAGTGTAGTCGTTAGCTACACTATCATCGAGGGCGATAATATATTCCGCGTTTGTTTCATTGAAGGATGTGAAGATGATAGCAGCAAAGCAGTCGCTATTGCCTTGAACGGACTGATGGCATAACGTGAAGAGGTCGTTTGGGTCATCGGTAACCTGGGTATCCAACTTTGCCATGCCTGGCTCTTGAAGAATTCCCTCGATGACAGGACCAAGACTGTCGTTGGAGATGCCATTGCGAACAATTACCAACTTGTGTTGGGAAGTAGCAAATGCGGCGTCTGAGAGATCCTTGATAGGATAGGAAGCGTTGGAGATTCCATTCAGGTTGTAGTCGTCGAGTGATGATGAAGTGGCAGCGATGTGCTTGAGTTCGCAGAAGATTATTGTCAGGACAATTGGGAATATCAAAGCTCGAATCGTGGTAGAGATGGACGCCTTATAGAAGATGAGGAAGTTTTTGTAAATGAGCGTAAGAGATTGGTGGTATATTCTTCGCCATTGTGGCCGTTTGGGAGACCACAACATCGTGAACTATACGGAGCGGAGTTCGGTCTGTCGATAACCCTAAAATGGAGTGAGGATTTGGGAGAATAGTCGTGGTTGTTCTCCAAGCATCTCATCCCAGGGTACACTTGAAGTGGATGGTTCGTGGAGGTGTTGTGAATCTCAGAGGGCCACAAACCAGCGCAACAATTAGCAACAAGTTCTCTGATGGCACTTTGCGTCCCAACAGAGTATGCTGAGGATATTTTGAAAAGAGGGGAAATTTTGTGATGATGTTCTACGCGTGAAGCAAACTAAAGTTACGCGTTGAATTGCGTTGAATATGTATGGAATGAAGGTATGAGGAGCTCTTGCGACATCGTCTGAGGTAGTCAATCAATCAGCCCAACACCCTATATTTTCTGGAAGGATTCCAGGTGCATCTTATCTGAAAAGAATGGAGCAATAGAGATAGCAACGGCACAATTTCGTACAATGTGACTTTATCCCCATGTTTTAGGAAGGTCAAGGCGTCTGCAAAGACTTTTGCGACGTTTGGTACGGCGTAGTTGCATGAGCCAGCGAGCCAGAAACCCCTGGCCCTTAACTTTTGGGTCTAATGCTCTAAGCCCAATGCTCATTTTGATTGATTGTGGCAGTGTAAAGTCCCTGAGAGGTTGAAAGTAGCGTGTGAAAGTCTCGTGTGCCTGCACGCCAAGGCGCGAAGCGAGGCTGCGGGCTCGAAGGATTCTGCAGATCAACCAATTCGATACGAGATTTCTACGAATTCTCATGCCGAAAATTCATGGTTTTCGAGGTATTTAACTGGTTCGTGTCACTTGATGGCTTGTTGATGTGTTGTTGATAGGATTCGACGCGCGGCTCAGATGTTAACAGAGCTCTAGGGTAGCATTGAAGTTCAAAAACCGGCTGCCTTGGGCTCAGGATTTCGCAATGCCGAATTTGGAGTTAGGTTTATCTCGGTAAACGGGCTGAGATAGGGGAGCTGAAGAGGGATAAACATTGGCACGTGACAGTACACATGCACAGCCTGTTCGAAACTTCGAAGGATTCGATACCCAACTGCCGCGTACCTGTTATGGATGTTCTGTACTGATGGGTGCAAAAGACTTTCTCGTGTCTTTAGGATGAGAAATTTTGAAAATAGTGGTGATATTTTCGAGAAAAGAGACAATTGAATGTTGTGTCTCCACTTACTGGCTAGAGGGGGATTAAAAGTCAGGAATCAGGAGTTGACGCATTCTACTACAACTCGGAAGGCAATTTGATAATGATGATACGGGAATATATCAGTAGTACTCTCTTCAACTGTTAGCAAAAGCTTGTATCGATAACAAGCCGCTAATGTACACAGTAAGCATTCTAATTCACCCCTCATTGTGACATAAGGTCCTTGTCAAAAGTCCACGCACGTTCGTTTTCCGAATACAGTATGGTAATCCACTAGAGTGACCAGCATAACCTGCCGGTCGGAATCAGGAGACTAGAACTACTCGGCAATTGAAGAGATAGCCGACGGGGAGGAGGGATAAGGGCAGAGGAGCCGGCAGGAACTATATGCAGCCTTCGTCGTATTGTACGTTATGAAAAGGCCCAACCTAGTAAGAATGAAGGCAGCGGCCTGGATGACACGCGTCACGAAATTATGGCTCCTTGATAGTTCATACTTCTGGAAGGCGTTTCTAGGCAGATGAATTCATCCATCGTGTAATAACTTCCAACCCACTCATTTCCATGGAGTCGATGGCTCGGATGCTCGTTTTCTAGCCCCAGGATAATCTATGCAGCAACAAGCGTGAACCATCTCTTATGTTCATCCACTCAGAACTCGTGATAAAGCTTTGGTCTTGATAGAGAAAAGTGGCTTGAGAAACAGGATATGCAACTCAAACTGAGTGTTAGTTCCGACAAAGATCGTTCTGTTACGAATCACTTGATTCATTATTTCGTTGCAGCAATCACAACTCCCGTAGATCCCATACCACCATAGAATTCTACACGTCTGCCTCAAACAAAGGCGCAGTTCTACGACCCGTCAGCTCAACCCACCAACAGCATTAGAGAACTCACTCCTCAGTCCACCCGGGAATCCTCGCACCACCCTCAATGACCCTTCCCAACTCCCCCGTCTCTCCATTAAAAATCCTCACCCTCGGACATTCCCAACCTGGATCCATCTCCATCGCCTCGTCAAAATCTCTCTTTAAGTTATCAATATAACCATCGCCCCGCTCCCAACTATACACGTGTCCCTTCCTCGCCCATATCTCCAATTCCTGAAGCGCCGTCATGGTTTTGAGTATCTCCATGTTGTAGTGCCCGAAATAGGCGCAGTCTTTAGTCTCGAGCATCATGGAGCGGATTGAGTGGAGTTCGATGGGAGAGAGGTAGCGGAGGACGCCGTCGGCGAATTTTGGTGTGTCGAGGACGAGGTTGAGGTAGATGGGTGGGGACGGAGAAGGGGAAGCGGAAGGGGATAAGGAGGCCGGTATGTGGAAGTAAGGGGAGTAGATAGAGAGGGCTTCGTAGCGGGCTTCGCGGGAGACGGAGAGGAGGGAGGGTGGTGCGGTGGTGGATGTCCAGGATTTGGCACTGCGGGGCTTGCCTGGCTGAGAAGTCTCTTTATTACAAGTGATATTGACCGTTCGAGGGATAGAAAGTGCAATTCCCCAGATCTTGAGGCGGATTTCGATGGGGAGTGTGGGGAAGAGGTGGAATTCAGTAAGGGGTTCCATTGTTTATGGGGCACGCGCGACGCGTGCCGCAGCAAAACTGCTTGGCTGGTTAGATCTGAGCATGATCATAGTCTTTTGGTGACAGCTGGAGAGGCCTTACCAACGGGATCGAAGTAGATTGTCTTTATTGACGCGCTGGATTGTAGGATGGTCAATATTGTGAGGGTGTCGAGTTGACGAAATGGAGCACTTTTATGCTTATTAGTTGTCCCGCCACCTTGCAAGGCTGATAAGGCTGCGGAGTGGGGGCCAAGAACTAGGCTTGATTGAAGATCGAATATGCAGTTTTCAGGAATCCGCGCTCTATTGTTTCGGAAGGTTAGTTCAACTGCAACTGCTCTTAAATCTATCATGGCAAAAGTGGTAACGACCGTGCCTAAAATCATATATGAGGCGCTTTGGGACAGGTTGTGAAATGCCATGGCAACAGGAAAACATAATCTGTACAATCACATTCATGCAGCAAGAGACAAATGTCTGTAAAGACTTTGTTGGTATTGTACATTTTCCCACCGCCTCTAATCTAGTACATCTAATCCTCGTCCCAGTTCTAAAATTGTCAATATTGTCCGAGTCACAGGAGTGGTGTTTGAGACTTACAGGATTGGGCCCTGGTGGTTTTGGGCCTCCAGCTTGTCGTGCAACAATGATTTGGTCAACAGAAAGTACAGTTCGTGCGGCTTCGGTGGCAAGCTTGATAGCCCAGCTCTTTGTAATCATGAGGTCGAGAATGCCTTCATCCTTTGCATCGAGAGTTCCACTGCCATCCTCGTTCTGTTCCAATATTAGAGCTAATTCAATAAGATAGGCAACCAAAGCTTACCTCAATATCAACACCAGTAGTCCAGTCATCCTTCTTGTGATGCGCTGTGTAGAGTCTGCTCAGAACCTCCGTAGCATCCAGTCCAGCGCTCTCGGCCAATGTTCGTGGGATAACCTCAAATGCTTCACCGAATTTTCGGATAGAGTATTGAGATAAACCAGGTGTGATGTCGCCGAAAGCCTGTATCCGCCCAACGAGTTGCATCTCTGTAGCACCGGCACCTGGCACAAGTCTTGCATCTCTTGTGATGGCCTTCACAACATTGACTCCATCGTCAACAGCACGTTCGATATCATCCAAATGGTTCTGCGTAGCTCCTCGAATAACAAGTGTTGCCGTTCTCGTGGTCTCGTTTTCTTGTCTGAACACCGTGACTCGGTCTCCGCCAATCTCAAGAGTCTCGACAACATCAACACTTCCCATCTCATCTGGCATCGGTGCTCCCAATCTAGCTAATGGCGTTGCTCCAACGACTCTGCACAATCTTCGGAGTTCAAATTTGCTGAGAATGCGAATGACCAAGATTCCGAAGCGGTTGAGATAGTGCATTGCCAGCTCGCCGACTGTGGCACCCGCAACTACAACACGAAGGCCGGAATCGTAAAGCTCCTTGATAGCAGACTCTAACTGATTCTCCTCGCCCTTTGTGAAGTCCAACATTTCTTTCGCATTGTGTAGCAGAACCGTGCCCTTCGTCTCTGTTTGGCTGATATCGATTGGGCATGAGAACACACCGACTTTCGCTCTCGTTGCCTTCTTGACGGATCCATCTGGCTCTCGACCGAAAACCATACCCTTCACGACTCTGCTTTGCTCCAAGCTGCCTCCCATAATCTTGACCACACGGATGTTGTCGACGTTGAAGTTGACTGGGTTCTTAGGAAGAACTGCCTGAACAGCCTCGGCCACCATGTTTGCCAGAAAATCCTCACTGCCGCTTTGTTTGCTTGCAATAACAGTTCGGATGGCCTTGCTGAGTTCTGATTGCGAGCGGATATCTTCAACCTTGTCCACAACAAGTTTCTCAAGCTCCTCCAGAGCAAACTTTTGTGCGCGCTCATATCCTGTGACAATATCGCTGGTCTTCAAGCCCATCCGCAGTAAATCCTCCGCTTTCTTGAGCAGCTCCCCAGCCAACACGATAACCAAGTTTGTAGCGTCTCCCATTTCAACCTCTTGTTGTTGACTTGCCATGACGACAAGTTTTGCGGCAGGGTGTACCACATCAAGTTCGCGGAGGATAGTGGCGGCGTCTGATGTGAGGATCATCTTCTGCAAGTGGTTGATGACGATTTTATTTCGGCCATAAGGTCCTAGAGATGTCTGGACAGTCGAAGAGATCGTACGGCAGGCATCGATATTGCGAAGAACAGCTCCATCTTCGGACTCGTAGCTATAGCAGGTGTCAGCTGTTGATTCTAAGAATGCAAAGAGGGAGACGGAGGAGGGAGGGCCTACTTCTGATATCCTTGCTTGAACAAGTTGGCATTTGGCGCATTTGGGATATTTAGAGACATTTTGCTAGTTTTCGCGGGTTGTGTAGAATATCACGTTGTTTAGAATTCGGTCAACTAGTCGCGTTCAAAATCATCGACTCGCGTGCAAAGCTCTGAAGCGGCCACCGTACTGCCTGGCCCGGCGCGGATTAACTTATATGCGTCACATATTTCCATAGTTCCATTGTGACAGCGCGGTTCTGACATCCACGACAATCAATTCTTCATACCTTTACCATTGACATCGACAATTCAACATGACTCCCCCAGCAGGTACGTTAAAATGTTTACCTACTATTGATGTTTTCCGAAATTTACAATCTGGCTCGCACCTTCCGCTATCTACATTGCGACTGCCAAATACGTCAGTTTGGTGTAGTTCATTCGAACTTGAAATGCATAGGGGATGAATATACCTACCTTCCACGGAGACATACCACTTCATATCATCGCCAATATGTCTCTCCAATCCAGACAGGGAGACAAAGACTGCCCCAGAAATCTAGCTCCTAAACCATTTTTCCCAACCTCAACTACAACATCCTCCTCCTCCACAAAGACCTTCTCAGCCGCCTACAATACCCCTCTCATCCCCCTTTCAATCGTCATGTTGTACTCCCTCCTCTGATGGTGCCACCTACTTCTCAAGACCCACAAACTCCCGAACCAGACATTCTAACAAGCTCCTCTTCACCAGGCACGGTTCCACCACCCCTACCGCCTTCAGTCGAAGAAGCATACCGACGCAAATGCATACAACTCAAGCAGCGCATGAACGAAGTCGAAGATGCGAACGATGCCTCCCGCGCACGACTTGTCCGCCTACAACGTGCGATCGAGAAGATGCGTCTTGAACGAGCATTTCTCCTAGAACAGCTGGCAAAGAGAACAAGCACAAACGTAGAGGATAGCGAAGGCAGTCCGAGTCCACCACCTACAGTACGTCCCACACTATTCTTCCATCTCCATCAAGTATTGATCACTACAGACAAGCTAACGCCCACCCCCTCACAGCCCAAAGAGAAACCCCTCCGCACCAAACGCGGCCACCGCAAGCCCTCTTTCCTCACAAACCTCGATTCAGGACGCGCCTTCATCTCCCAAGGCCCAGGTGGTCCCGTAACCCTCTCCCCCTCCGGTTCCGACGCTTTCTCTCACACGCACCCCGAACCCACTACCCATCCTCTCCCCCACCCGGGTCCAGCACCCAAGCGCCAACTCGCCAGCGCAAGCAATGGGCATCTCCCCGCTCATTCCGCAACCCCTCCACCTTCCAAACCCAAGAGCGCATTCGATCTCTACTGTCGGGATCTTCGCGACGTTCTTATAGTGCAGAATCGCAAGGCGTTCAATGAAGGGACATGGGAGCCGGATCGAGCATTAGCGCAGGGATGGCGGGATATGGATGAGGGACAGCGGGCGGAGTTTTCGCGGCGGTATGAGAATTTGAAGAATGGTGAGAAGGAGGCTGGGAATGAAGTGGGTAGGGCGGTGGATGAGGATGTTGAGATGGGCGATGGTGATGAGACGGAGGTTGCGGAGGAGAGTGGTGGCTTTACTGCTGTTAATAATTAGAGGTTACGGATGGGAACAATACATGGCAGGGCAATGGGAGAGGCGTCTTTTGGCGTTTGAAGGTGGGAATTGAGCGCAACAAATACATGGAAGGGAAATGGGCGGGTGTACAACAATATTTCAGGGTGCCTGGAAAGTCGCGCAGAATTGCGTCGTGTCTTATAGTTCCAATTGAAACAGCCTGGATGAGGCCGTTACACTTCATATACACGAGTGAACTGTGACACTCTCTTGTTCTTCTCTCGCGAGCTCAAAATCAATCTTCGCCAAAAACGGGGGGGTCTTTTGGATCTAACCCGAACGCCATACGATTTCCCGACGAAACTCCCAACTCCTTAATCCACTCCAGCGTACAGATCCACGACGATATTTACAGCCGCGACTAGAATCTCTGCTGCGATAAGCACAATCACTATTTTAAATACGTCAGTATGTTATTTTTAAAAGTGCTTAGGCTAGAGCATTGGGATGCGGGCTGAAGTTCGGCCTCGGCATGGCCTTCCCAACCCCGAGCTCACATCACACCACATCACATAGAAGCACTTACCAATCCACTCCAACTTCTCCCCATGCCCATGACTCAACTGGTCCTTCAACACAGCCAACAAATCTGCAATGACATCCAATCTCTCGGTCAGCAAACTGACTCTTTGGTCCATTTCTAAGTAAGAGCGCACGGCTTGGTAAACGGGTTCGAGCTGTGGTTCTGTCCAGAATACTTCGGGTGTGTCCAGCACGGAGCCGTTAAGATGGATGTTGATGCGTAGGATGAAGAGCTCGCCGATTTGCATATTGATTTGGGTTCGTGTTAGGGCGATTTTGCCTGTTAGGGCGATTTGGGTCGGTATGTCTTTGCAGGTTTCGATTGTGTTGTCGACTAGTTCTTCGAAGAGAGATGTCTGTAAGGGGGAAGTCAGTCCATTGTCTCGCCATTTAGGGCGTGTATGGGGGAATTGGGAGAGAGGGGAGATAGGAAGGGGACGGGGGAGAGGGGGATGCATACCTTCACACTCTGCGCTAACGCATGAGAGATGGCTAACTTCCCCATCCAATCTCTCTTATCCTTCAAGGTAATGAAATCGTTGTAGATCCGCGCTTGGTACTCCCGCGTATAGTAGAAATTGAAACATTCGGTCTCCACATCATCCGGTGCCAACTTCTCGCTCTCGAATCTGGCTATCTCTTTTAAGAGACGCTGTTCGTGTTGTAGAGACATACCCCAAATCACCACCACGCCATACTCAAACAAGAATACTTCAGGAGTATGAACTTGAGTGTCGAAATCGAGGTTATCTTCTGTGCCAATTCGGGGATCTTGATCCTCCATCCTCCTTTCCACCAGGTTAGAAGGATGTTCCCGCTCGCCATTGCTCAGAGCCGTATCCCCAGCTTCAGTCTGCAGATCTATCAGGTCTTCCCGGCGATGCTTGTTGTTGTCTTCCACTTCAATGGCACTATCCGAGTGTCTCCGTTCCCGCATCTGAACCGGCGCAGACTGCACTTCCAATGCCCGTCTTGAAGTCGAATCGGACGGATGTCTGCCGTAGTTGTAGGGCGTGTATATGCATTCATCCACCGCCTTGGGGTTTGCGCCTTTTAGCTTCCCACGTCCTTTCAGGTATTTCATTAACCCTTCCATCTGGTATTTGTTCGCGGTACAGTATGCGGTCACACGAGGAAGACGATCTCGATCTGCCTTTCCTAGCCTGGCTGCATCGCGGCGGGCCGTGGGATCTTTGATTCTTGTATATTGGGAGTAGACGTCCCGACCACTTTCTTCTTCTGGTCCATCTTCGCCGAAGTCAGGGTTGGGAAGGAGCTTGAGCTTTTGGGCATTCTTGGTTGTTCGTTGAGGTCCTATCTTAGAGACAGGAGTGGCGGTGGTTGGAAGGAGCGGTGCGCTGTAGCTATTCCTTCGGCGGAGTTTGCTGTTCAGGGCAGCAAGCATGGGCTGGCCGGACTGTGAGGGTGAGGTATTTTGTGGTTGTACATTAGAGGTTGGTTGTGCAAGTCGAGACGTTGTGGTTGTGGTACCGTCAATAGCGATTATCGCTGGATGCGGATTGAAGGTAACATTTCGACTGACTTTCCTAGGAACTTCGGTGGAGGGCGAGATTTGAGATTGGATGAGGGGAGTAGTTTCGCTGGCAGTGCTAGCGGAAGCCATGCTTGGCTCAACTCGTAGAGGGGAAGGGGTTTCGGATTACAGGCGTACAAGGTCTGGAGCCATCGGATTTATTAATTATGGTAGCTCCTGTTGTAGACCGAGGAAGGCGACAAGAATTGCAGTTGCAGATATAAGGGGAGTGTCAATTCCACTTTCTTGATAGGGTTGATTCCAGATGAAAGTGCTAGATTGTGAGCTGCGTTAATTTGGCTGTATGACGTGCACTTTCTTTTTCCGGACCCAGCTTTGCTTCGCTTCGCTCCTTCCTTCCATCAATTCGGTTCGCTCCCAAGCCAGCAGCGCGCGACCGTTGCGAAAGTCAATCCGTCTGTGCCAACCCTGCGAACCACAAGTACGCTTCTGCAAGTTCAGTATAGCCAGCCCATCGTTCCGCGGCCCAATAGGCTGACACAGCCGCCAGCATGATTGAAGCTCTATCAGCTGGTCCCAGAGGCTCAGTCATCCACCTTAGCCTGGACACATTTCTTGGTAAGTGCGAGCTCCGAGCCGAGCCCCCAAAAGAGAACCGCCAGAGCACAGGCAGGCTTTGGTAGGTCAATTCAGTTACTAACCAGCCCACAGCATCCATCTTGGGCAGCGAAAGGCCGAGTCAACCCGAAGTGGCCTATGACCAGCCCGGCTTTACGAAGGTGACCCTGACCCAATGCTTTCTCACGCCAAGAATTGCCCGTCTCACAGCCTGAGACATACATAACCTTTATGGACGCCCACCGCAGCCTCAAGTCCGCCGTTATTTATTTAAGTGGAAGCTAATCCCCCTATTCAAGATCCAATTCAATGGCTTCTCGTGCCTCACTGCAGCCTCAAACGCTCTCTTACACGACCTTTTATCCCTTTTCCAACCTCCCGTCTGAACTTCGTCTTAAGATATGGCGCTTCAGTCTTCAGCCTCGCCTCATCGAAGTCCGCCTTAGACCAGCCTTCCGCCCTAATGGGAAGCCACTACCTTCTCCTCCCGAGGAGCTCGCGCTCCCTCCACCCTACAAGGCTCCTGTACCAAACACGTTCCACGTATGTCGAGAATCACGCAATGAAGTCAAAGAATTCTATCAACCTTTCGATGGGACAACTTTTCGCCCAGCGACCGGCACCCTAATCAACCCCGAACTCGA
The DNA here is from genome assembly GCA_002803225.1 of Gamarada debralockiae. NCBI lineage: Eukaryota > Fungi > Ascomycota > Leotiomycetes > Helotiales > Hyphodiscaceae > Gamarada > Gamarada debralockiae. The sequence continues at coordinate 26,559 of NXFV01001871.1, forward strand.
CACCGTCTATTGCCCAGAAATGTTCTTTGACGTTGCCGATCAGATTCTTCCGAAGTCCGTGGTGGGCGATGAATACTACTTCCCAGACCGATCAATGCTGTTCCGACTAGCAATGGATAGAGAGTTCGCCGAGATGGTGAAATTCTTGGCAGTGCCGGCTGTTGGACTCAAGGCTCAAGGGACCATGACCGAGAATATGATTCCAGTGATGCGGAAGTACAAGAATCTGAGGGAACTGATAGTTGTCGGTGAAGACGAGTCTGGGGGGAACAACTCATACCCTCCTCAAGAATGGGATGGGGAGCCACGACTTATACCTGGAAGACCATGCCCGGACGGTGAATGCACTTTCTGGCTTCATATGTTTGCTGGCCTTGTTCCAGTGGACGTCCCAACTTGGCAAATTAAGCCTGTAGAATCACTTCGATACAGGTTGATGGATGAGGGCATGCCAGACGGTTGGAAGCCACCCCAATTCAGGTTTTCGGAGTGCCGCAGATATAGAGATTGGAAAGCACAGCAGTCGTAAGTTTACACTACCTAGTTTATCACACATTTGTTCGTGTTCTGATTTGCGATCTTCTAGAAATGACTGGGTATACTGCGCTTGCAAGAAACATGCACGCGGATATGGAGATTTTGAGCCACCAGCAAGTCACTGAAGCTGAGAGATCTGTAATCCTGAACTTTGATCAGGAATAGAGGGATTACCAGACTGGCCGAGCAATTGCAGGACAATTAGAGCTCAAGTCACCATATGACCCTATGAACCACATTTCACAATGAACGAGTCCTTTCAAGCTTTCTCCACACTCCTGCATCGCACAGAGTTCCCTCTTTTGTAACAATTTTCACCGCTGTTTGTATGTCAGTCAGCGCAGCCAGAACACCCGGTGCGAGGTCAGACATTCCGAGCGCCAACTTCCTGGAAACCTTTGCGGGCAAACTGGGTCCGCGTTGCAGGAGGAGCAGAACCCACCAAATCGGATCTGAGGCCGCAGCTAGCTCAAGCCATGGTTGTCTGCCCCTCTTTCTAAAGAGGAAAGATCCCGTCTTTCCGACTCAGCTTTGGATCGAAGGCGGGGTGCTTCCCATGCCGTGGCCTTGCATGCCTCCTCAGGAGCCAATACTCGCGCGCTCAGCCAGGAAACTGCGTGGTAACGACCAGTCAGATGACTGTATCACAAGCATATGCAGTTCCATCTCATGAATGGGTGGCGAAAAGCTTGGGTCAGGGGACTAAGTCCAGCCGTCCGAAGCTGGTGTGCGGCGAAGTCGTGATATGCACTCTCTCATCAAGTATAGGCTTGCCAGTGGTGGTATGGCAGGGGATGAGCTTGTTTCTGTCCTTGCTGAGATGAGATGCCTGCCAATCAGGGAGCTGGATCTGGTCTCGTTAGCCGTGTCGATGCAGGCGTGGTGAGCTGGTGAGGCGAGACAGGCTTCCCCTCCTTTGTATACGTTCTCCTTATCTCGGCCTGCGTGTCCGTAGGCGCTTACTCTCGGTCGACTTGAAGGATACCTTGCCTTGCAGCTTGATCCTGCGGAGTGGTAACTTCCGTTGAAGGGAGGACGATCTCTCTACTGGTCAGATTGAACGAAGGTCAGATGCAGAAGGCCCGGGCTGTTGAGGGCTGCCAGTACCTCCCACGTTCTCCTTCTTTTATTGAAGATCTTCGACACAACCACTCATGTGGAAAAAATGTTCTTCATCGAAATAATTCATCGATAACTTCACCCTACTTCGAGCTAATGAGCTGGAACAAGAGCACCTCACCCTTTCTTCTATTGACATCGGATACTAAGGCTTCCCAGAGATTATCAGACATCTGCAACCCGAGCAATTTGTTTGCAACGAAAAGATGACTACCAGTGCTCAGCATCCTTCAACTGAAGCGACATCGTGAAGAGGGACCGACTTGCAACGACATCCCTGCAGATAGCAACTGAGCTTACAACGACCTTTCACAATGCCGACCATCATGAACCACCATCATTATCCATCTTCGAATACAATTTGGCGCTCTCCCACATCCTTACTACTTCTCTTACCAGTCTCGCCCCTTCACAGCGGTCATGACCTTCCCTACAACTAGATAGCAAATTCGAACATCGTCGTTTATGCCAAACGATATTCGACTAGAGGCAGATAGAGTGTGGCGATTTGAGCAGATAGAGAAGGCAAATACAAGAGCTTGGGCCACAAGGTATGGGAAGGTAGGCTCGGCCCTTTCTGCCTCTTCGGGAAAGAGGTGAAGGGGCAATAGCTTGTCGGATGACGGGTGTTGCACAGGTAATTCAGTACATGGAAGTGAAGATGACCGGGGCTCATAGGAAAACACATATCTGACATATCGGGGAACATACGGCTATCAATAGGGGCATATCAGAATCATCAATAAGGAATCGATGTCTATGTCTTGAATCTTGCCACGAGAAGATCCTCTGTGACTGAACGAATGACAGTTTTGATATTCCCGAAGTTCCAATTTCGAGCTAGGTTATGAACCATTTCCCGTTGCCTTCGAGCATCAGAGATCATCTCCGTTGCCATCCAAAATTCTCAAAAACAAGATTTCTCATCCAACAAGTCCGGAACCTGTGCTCTAAAAATCAACGTCCCGCTCTTTGAAATCAAATCACATTACCCCGCACATGGTTTCAAACTCTCCGTCACGTGGAGTCCCTATCCCAAGTCCGTTTATAAATCAAAGGAGCAGGGATCATAACTTGAACTCCATTTTGAGAGTATCTTCCGACTCGATCCCCGCAAAGGAGCATGCAACACAGTCACAGTTCGGATTTCTCATCTAGTCATTCAGAAAGTAAACTTATATCCAATAAAGTCTTGCTTAGAAAAGCGAGAGATTTCCCCCTCAAATCCACTCCATTCGGCACTTCATTCGGAGAAGACATCTTCCTATCATGTCCATCGCTCTCTCCACAACCCTCCAAGCCCGTGCTCACTGTTACAAATCACCCATTCCCCTCACTTCCTCCTCTTACCCTCAATTCCCTCTCCGCAACATCTCCTCTCTCCCTATAAAGCTCTCTCATCTTCTTCACCAAAAATCCTCTGCCGCTAACCTCCAATCATTCCAGCCCTGCGCCCAACAATGAGAATAATACCGAATATATAGCTTATTAAAATATTCCAATTTATATTGTACTGTATTGGATAATAGGTAATATAGTATAACGTTTTCAATATCATCTTCTATATCTCGAGTGTTGTGACTATTGCCACTTCTACTAGGAAGAGAAAGCACATATTAGGGTCACGTATAAATGATTCCTTGCCACTTAATCTGTTTTACTATCTTGACTTCTTCTTTTGAAATACAAGCTCCGTCGCAGTAAAATATGTTATCATCTGTGGTTGCCAAGGCTCCCTTGACGTCCCCAAACTTTTTCGAATCATTTTGCCACCGTCTGCAAGGAACGTTTTTGCCAGCAATTGACCAGTATTTATTTATGAAAAGAGAGCGAGTCACTGACTGATTATCAACTCTGCAACCTGGACATGGCCCTCATTACCCCACTCTACAATGTCATGACCAGCAGCACGAAGATTCTCTGCAGTCACAGAAGTGCCCGTCTCACAGGAGGAGTCGGCATAACGACGCCATCATTCCACGAAACGCCAATTTTAAGTTTCTTCGGGGGCTCAATCACGCGCTAAGGGATTGCAACGCATTTCGGGTCCATGCACCACGGTTCGGAGTCAATGACTAACTGTGTGAAAAGCTTTATGTCTTCACATCTCTCGCCGTAGGACCATTTACACTGATGACTGCTACTTGGCCAGCCATGCCCGACTTAGTGTCGAAATGGGAAAATTGTCTGAAGGAAGGTTGAAGTGTAAAAATACCGCAGCAGGCACCAGGAATACGTAATGATCCGCCAATGTCTGTGCCAACGCCGAGTAGACTTGCTCGAAATGAAATCAAAGCCGACTCGCCCCTGAGGATCCCTCCTGGAGTCAGGTTTCTATTCTTTGGGTTCAAAGTTCTGAACCTGTTCGTGTGCAAAGCCATTGCTTGGAGCATTTTCTTGTCTTACCTGCCAAACAGGTTGTTGATCGTTTCTGCAATCATCATGGCAGTTGGGACATTCGTTTTGACATACGCAACAGCACCGAGACTCTTCAACAGACTCACCATTGAGCCGTCACTGGTGGCCAAATCATTGGCCCAGCCAACGAATCCTACCGAGCCTGCTTTTCCAGCAACTCCAAAATTGTCCTTGAGCGATATTGGGACACCATGCAAGGACCTTTCAGTTTTCCCGTCTTGCTGAAATACTGGTCCAAGAATTTGGCAGCAGCGAGAGCTTCTGGGAACATGGTCTCGGTGACACAATTTATCTAGGCACATGGCTGCGTTAACTCCACATAATCCAATTTTTAAGAAATAGTTCGAATAATACTTACCAGTTGATGTGCTACGTAGCAACTTTGCAGAAGGCCAAAGTCACGCGCTCAGCAGTCCATATTTTCTTGGAGATCTGCCTGACAATTTCTGAAGCGCCTGCTGCTGTTATTTCGAGCTTCTCCTTCGTGAAGGATCCCGAAGATTCAGGAAAGGCTGTTACATCTAGAGCATCATCGGTTGGCATCATCGGTTGGCATCATGGAATTGGCATCATCGGTTGGCATCATCCGCGATGAGATCAGCCATTCCGCCGGGATTGACGCCAAAGTCGACGGTCGCTTTGCCGCCGCAACATCTTGCCAACTTCCTTTGATTAAAGCCACGTCTCTTCTTGTATGCGCGAATTAAGAAATGAAGATCAAAGAAAGTATTCGATTAAAGGAAAAGCGAGGAATCACGATGTTGTTGGCTAGAGGGTACCAGCGCTACGTTGCTCGCCGCATTTTTCGGGCGAGGCTGCGTCGATTCCTGGTTGGCTGCCATAGGCCCACCCATATCACGAACTCAACGGCGTCAGCCTTGCATACGATCCCGGATCAGTATTGAAGTATCAAAGATAAGTTTGATATCTTTATCTCAAGCTTATCTCGACCCTTGATCGCCAAGAAAGTCAATTGCAGGATTGCACGCGGGGCAGGCAGGGTTTACGGCCACAAAGCTCAATTGTCAGCCTTGCATGAGAAAAGGCGATAAGCTTATACGAGATATCTTCAAATCGCTTTATCTTTTTCATATCTGAGCTGTTACTGATTTGAACTTTATCTGAATGAAGGAAAATGGCCGTCTGCAATTTGCCCGAGGCTAGGGAAGATAGTGTGGCAAGCGAGCGGGGGCCGAATGCAGATCAGGCTCAGATGAGGTAGGTATATGATCCCTTTCATCATGGCATCTGGCCATCTCCCAAATTTTCAGTTGCTTTGTTTATCCATTTACCATCATCGGAATGGGCAACTCAAGGCTCAAGGACTACTTGAAAGGGCACGAAAGTGCGCCTGGGGAGACGAAGCTCGTTCGGAAAATCGATTTTTTCATCCTGACGTTTTGCTGCATGATGTATGCCTATCTCCCCCTTCCTTCCTTCAAGCACGTTACTAATTGAATTTAAGGTATTTCATGAACTATCTCGATCGCTCCAACTTGACCGCAGCCTACGTCTCAGGCATGAAAATAGACCTCAAATTCCACGGCAACCAATTCAACGTCATTAACACCTGTTTCACTGTCGGATATGTCATGTGAGTCCCCTCACCCTTCACCCGTATCCCCCTTACTAACAAAACACCAGCGGACAAGTTCCATCCAATGTCGCACTCCGCTACATCCGCCCGCGCTATTTCTTCCCGTCAATGATGGTCGTCTGGGCTGGCCTCACAATGTGCTCTGCCGCCTCACATCATCCTCGTGATTTGATGGCAATCCGATTCTTCCAGGGAATAGCGGAATCTAGTACATTTGTTGGCACGCATTATATTCTCGGCGCTGTAGGGAACATCCGCTCTTTGTTTATGCACCTCCCGAACTCACTCATGTTTACTCTCGTGTGCTCTATTTACTCCCGGTCTTTCCCATAACAGCGATAACCACTTCATTTGCTCTTGAAACAGCCTCGATGAGGAATTCACTGACTCCCCGGTGCTCCAGTGGTACACGGAAAGGGAACTTGGGAAGAGGAGTGGACTTTTTACTAGTTCTGGGTTGGCTGGGACGATGTTTGGTGGGTTTTTACAGACTGCTATTCATTCGGCTTTGAATGGGAGAGGAGGGTTGGCGGGGTGGAGGTGGTTGTTTATCGTGAGCCTGAGTTGACTTGTTTTGTGTTGGGAGGAGTTTGGCTGATAATTTGAACAGATCGATGGACTTATCACTCTACCGATTGCTCTTTATGGATTTCTACTTTTTCCAGATACCCCTCGCTCAACCAAGGCACCATACCTCAACGACCAAGAACGCGCCCTCGCCATCTCCCGCATCCCCGACGAAACCGAAAAATTGCCCTTGAATTTCAAATTCGCGCTCAAAGTCCTCTCTTCTTGGCAGTGGTACGGCTTCGTAATGCTCTGGGTCATCGCCGGCGAAACCGAGTCATTTTCGTCGAACTCCCTCATCTCGCTTTGGCTGCAGAAAAAAGGCGGATACACCGTAGCACAGCTTAACGATTATCCGACCGGTGTACCAGCCGTTGGTATAGTGTCGACATTATTCTGGGCAACTCTGACGGATTTCTACGGCGGTAAACGATATTTGGTTGGGTATTATATCACGATTGTGGGGATTGTGACGAGCATTATGATTTTAGTCGCAGGGAGCAATGATACGGTGTCTTTTGTGGCATATTATTGTGCGGGGAGTGTGTATGCTTGTCAAGCGTAAGTTTTCTTTTACTTTGATTTGGGGGTGGAGGAGGGTAGGATGGACCGCACTGATGGTGATAGGACATTCTTTGCGTGGGCCAATGACGCGATGAGGTTTGAGGACGAGACGTTCAGGGGTGTGGTGCTCGCCAGTATGAATATGATGAGTGGTGCTGTTAATGCGTGGTGGTCGATTGTTTTCTATGGGGCTGCGTATGCTCCTTACTTCACCGTAAGTATCTAATTCATGGATGCTAAGAGTTCACTGATAGTTGATAGAGGGGAATGTGGGCGATGATTGGGACATGTGTTGCGCTGGGCATATGGACAACGGGACTTCTGTGGATGACGGTGAGATCTGAGAAGAGGAGGCTCATAATAAGTGGAGAGAGTTCTGAGGTTAAGGAAGGGGGTTTTGAGCCGTCGAAAACCGAGACCTTGTCTGAGAAGGTTTGAAGGCTAGAGTGAAGACCTAAAGAGGCAATGCAAGAAAGGAGATGGATCACGTGGCCACGAATTTTATGAGAAGATTGCAAACAGACGAAGATATCTAGCAAATAAGGCATTAAGAAACGATTTATCTTAACCCCAAGGCCTGAGTGAGATTGTTAGACCTGTACATGGCATCTTGACGTCTCGTTGGTTGATAACGGTCTTGGGCCTTGGGGCGCTAATGTCGGAATTTTGATGCCGAACTTCCAACATCAAAGGCAAATCATTTGTGGGAGATTTCAATTTGAGGCCCTCGCGAGTCATATATTCAATTGAACTATTGGGTCATTTCTTCCCTAAACTCCCCTTCTGGTTCAATGAGCCAATAATGATTCAACTTCCTCGGTCTCGACTCGGGAGTGCCGATATCAACAGCCAGGACACGGCCTTGAGCAAGATTGAGGGAACATCCAAGCAGAAGGTCTTTTGACAGCATTGATGATAAGAATGTCCGTGAGCAAAGACAGCATGATTTACTGACAGGTGCACGGATGGTCGATCGCTGTCATAGAACCTACTTCTGGAGCCTCTTCAGCTATGAAGTGGAATCGTGATCGCCCCCCTTGTTACTCGTATTTTGAGTTTTCATCCCGTCCGTGCGGCTGACTCGTATCTTCTCATCCCTTCTCATCCCGTCTTGGCCAAGATCCAATTTCTTCATCTCAAGAGAACCTCTTCACCCACAAAGTGTGAAAGTGCAGTGTTTATTAATATCGTCAAGGGCTAAACTTCAACCCCATCGCAATAACACCTACAAATAGCGGAATAAATTCGGAATGTGGGGCCGGAAACACTGATCATCTGCGGTCGTGGCCCCACTAGTGTAGATCGCTCAGTCCACGACCTCGGGAGCACAGACGTGGAGCACAACCCACCAAACGTGAACGTGCCGTGCCATCTCTTTTCTCTGTCTCCTATTGAGTTTTGTCTGGATTATTTCCCCACTTGCAGCTACTGTATGAAAGGATGCTTGCATGTCAGGAGGTCAATGCATTTCAATACAGTACAGTACCGGAGGAACGCTATTAAGGTTTTCGAGTCCGACGATCAATTGATGCTGCTTTTGAAAAAGCAATCGCCTTCTGATAAAAGGATCCTCCCTCTTTTCAAGCACCAGCCAGCCACCAGCGCTAGCGGGAAGACGATCTCGAAACTAACCGGAACACTTTACTTTAGTAGGGCATCGCAATAGTCACGACCTAACAGAGGGCTATTGCATCGCCTCCTCGCTTTTCCTCCCATCACATGAAGTACGGTATCTGTCAACCTCCCGCCAGCTTCAAATAAGAAGTGTTCCCTGAATGATCTTTACTTTGAGTTTATGTCAATTGTGCATTCCGTTGTTGTTTCCTCTATCTTCTTGAAGGGAATAGGACAGGAAGGGCGTTGAGTACAGGTTTCCATGAATCCAAGTCGCAACCATGATTATTCCTCCTGCGGATGTCATCGAGTCCTGGCCTACGCCGAATTATGTTGATCCTATCACACGAGGGCCTTTAAACATAATATTGAACCTGGTTCTCTTTCCTTTAGCATGTTTCATCGTCGCACTGCGTCTGTACACACGCCTCTACATCTCCAAGAGCTTCGGAGTTGACGACTGGCTCATCCTCGCAACTCTCGTTCGTCCCCCTTCCAATCCCCTCCTCCCTGCTCTAACATTTCCAGTTCCCCACCGGCGCATACGCAGTCATAGCCCTGGTCGCCGAATTTCGTTATGGGTGGAACAGACACATTTGGGACGTTGAGATCTCTACGCTCCCTCTCGGCTTGAAGCTGATTCTTGCGAATCAAGTCCTATTCGATGCTGCGACGTCCCTCACGAAACTTTCCATGCTCACCCTCACTTGTCGGATTATTGGGAGTAGTTCGAAGATACTCAGGAAGGTTACTATTGGAGTTATAGTTGTGGTGGCATTACAAGGGACTGCTTTTATGTTTATTGTGATATTCCAGTGCAGGTATGTTGTCCGATATTGACAGCAGACAAGAGCTGACAACCGCAGACCACCTTCCCAATATTGGACACTGTCACTCACTCCCCAGAATTGCATCTCGGAATCGGCAAACCTTCTCGTTGCAGGCATAGTCAACACTATAACCGATTTCGTCGTTGTCATTCTGCCGATTCCGACTGTCTGGGGATTGAAGTTACCTGGTCGCGAACAAGCTATTCTTGTGATACTCTTCGGAGCAGGTTTTATTGTTTCTGCAGCCGGTTGCGTGCGGACTGTGTATACATACCAGGTTACTGTCTCGAATGATCGAACATGGATGGCTTTCCCTGTCTGGCTCTCCAGCTCAGTGGAGCTATACCTTGGCATCGTAAGCAGGCCCCCTTTCCCTAAAATAACTTCTCTAAGCAATGAGCCTCAGATTTGTGCCTCCATCCCCGCAACCAAGAAGTTCTTCAGCCGCTACATCCCCCGACTCTCCGGAACTCCACTCCTTTCACGATCTCGTACCGTTATTTCTCACCCGAAATCAACACATTCATCAAGTCCAAAACAAGATGTCAAGCTGGGAGTCGCATATACGGACTCGAGCTCCCTGCCATGTGAGAGGAAGTATAAAGCGTCGTTGAGCGTAAAAGATGTTTGGAGTTCGGACACAAGTCATTCTGGGTCCAAATTCGGGGAGCAGGAGAGGGCGGCAACGCCGCAGTCGAGTAGGACTGGTGATATAGAAGGGATCTATGAGACTTCGAGGGATGAGAGCTATGAAGAACTTGTTGCTAGGTGAGTCTCCATGTCTTTTCCATTGGACAAGAGTTATTCTCTGACAGAAGCAGTGCAAACCAATCTCACAGGTCTCATGGAGCATTTGGCTGAGGCTCGAGGGGAATGTCTGAATAATGTTTCAGACCAAAGTACGATGATATCTTGGGAGTTGTTCTCAATTGACTCGACATAGCACATAGGATGCCGCAATCTCATCCGCCACACCAACGAGCCAATTGTGGTCGATCAAATGGTGGAATCTTGGAAGAAGTACGGAGGGAGGATCGAGCGAGGGCTGGGAAAGGGCCGTTTCCTCTGGCCATGAGGCCGACAAGTGGTCTTTGACAAGAGCCGCCTACAATGTTGCTACAATTTAAAAGGAAGATATTGCATCTACATGAAGTATGAAGATAAACATGCATGGATCATACGAAGAAGGCATTTCAGTAATGGGACGGGGCCCTTGGCACTCCTTGCAGGGCAGCCACGCCCAGGAAGAGATCGCAGCCCCCTGACATTCTACGGGATGAACGAGCAAATGCACAGACGCCTTTAACGAGACCACGACCTATGTATAAATACTTAATAAACACGTCACCTATCACAAACAATAAACATTCAGAACCCTCCCACGTGACCATTTTCGTGCCCCGCCATGCCCCGCATCGGACTCAACTGACTTTCTCCGCCTATCTTTCATCCCACCTTTTGTCTTGTCAAAGCATTCGCATCTTGAACCGCAGTCTCTTTCCATTCCTCAGTAAAATAAATCACTCTCAAGCAAACCTCAAACTCCCTCTAACAAATCAAACGCCAAGTAGATTGCTCCTTTTGCTCTTCGCTCTTCCCAAACCTTCCACTTCATCTTCGTCACGTCCACGTGACATCGACCGTCATGCCTCCATCATTCAAAGACAAAATCATCCTGATAACAGGAGCAGGAAGTGGAATCGGGCGCGCAACAGCAATCAAGCTCTCCTCGCTAGGCGGGACATGCGCCCTGCAAGACGTAAACCCTTCATCGCTGGCCGAAACTCAATCTCTCTGCTCCACCTCCTCCAAGCAAGAACATCTTACGTCTGCTTTCGATGTCTCATCAACATCTAGTGTCAATGAGTTTGTCTCGTTGGTGATGGATAAATATGGCAAGATTGATCATGTTTTTAATTGTGCGGGAATTAATCCGACGAGTTTGAAGACCGAGGAGATCAGTGATGAGTATTGGGATAAAATCATGAATGTGAACCTCAAGTTCGTTACCTCGCCCATTATCACTCCCTCCCTTCCTCCCACTTCATAAACACTTCTTTTAATTCTAACTCCCCGTCCCCACAGGGGAATGTTCAACATAACCCGCGCCGTCATCCCACATCTCAAATCCGGAGCGTCTTTCGTGAATGTCGCCTCAATCGCCGGTCTCAGTGGTACCGCTGGCTTTGCTGTTTATTGTGCTTCCAAATACGGCGTAATCGGCTTTTCGAAATGCATAGCACTCGAACTTGGCTCCAAAGGCATACGCTGCAATATAATTGCTCCGGGGTACATTGATACGCCGACGAACGCGAGCGTTGTGGCGGGGAAGGAAAGCGTTGAAAGGAGCGCGAAAGGCGTGAGTATGGGACGGTTGGGAACACCGGAGGAAGTCGCTGATGTGGTTGCGTTTTTGTTTGGGGATGAGAGTCGGTATATGAATGGGAGTGTCGTGGAGATTACGGGTGGGATTTTGAAGGGGTTGTGAGTCGAGGGTTGAATGGACTTTGGCTTGTATATTTCTTGGCTTGATTTTACGCATAAAATGATTTCAGGCCAAATCGAAGGCTTCAGTTATTTGCAAAGAGCAAACTGCTCAGAGTGAAGCAGGTGAAAGGAGTACCAGGTTATTTTGGTGGATACCGCTGTGGGGAGATTGAGGGAGGCGGCGGAGAGCGCTTTGGAATTAGTGGTGGAGGAGAGAAGGAGTTAGGTCGCGATATCTGGAAGTTTGTTGAAGGGTTGAAGAAATAGGGCGGTGAGCGCTGTGAGGTAGGTGCGGGAGAACGAAAGGAGGTAGCTTGAGACATCCGCGATTGCGGCAAAGGGGTCAAGGAAAACGGCGGTGGTGGAGGTGAGCGCCCTGGAGCTGATGGGAGAACTGGCGAGGAAGTATGTTGAAAAGTCTTTACATTCCTCACGGATATAGTCGAAAACTCGCGCTGATGGATATTGCTGACTGGTGAAACAACGTATGTATTGTCGTTATTGACTATGGAGGTTGGTTGAAAGGCGCTGTTCAGGTTCGGTATGTATTTGGACCAAGAGCTTGGCAAGGAAGCCTCACTCATACTAATAGGGGAAACGATATATGCGTGGTCGATTGTGGGAGAGGAGGTAAGTTGAGATGCATTTTCGTCGAGTGTAGTGATGGGTGAAGATGCCGACAGGCGGGTATCTGCGATTGGAGAAATGGTATCTCCATTGTCATAATTCTGGGCGAGGTCGTTCGAGGTTTTGGGTAGAGAGGCATCACCGTGAGGAGAAACGACATCCGCAACGTCGTGCTTCGGCGCCATATTATATCGAAAGTCGCCTTTTGGAGTCCTTGTAGATAGAGGAAAAGACCCGCCAGTAGGGTTATCACTGACTGGAGAAATTTTTCTTGTATCATGATTCTTGAGACTGAGATCGTGCGAGACATTAGGCTCTGGAGCATCGAAACGTTGGGAGATGATGTCTATTATGTAGTTACTTGGACGCGGACCTGAGTTGCTCGAGGAATCTTGCACTGACATTTCAGGTACTGAGGTATCCGGCATCTCGTGCACAACCCTAGCACTTTCAAGCTCCATGGTTTCACGGTTTGCGTCCATCTCAACAGGTCGGCTTTCCGAAGGTAACTCAGACTTGCGAAGGAAACCGAGGCGACCCCAGTGTATCCCCTCGGAGTGAAGTTCGTATAGGTCCTTTTGCAGGCCGTTTCTACGCCGAAAGTGGAAAAATATTCCCAAGACAATGGAGAGCATGACGATCGGTATCGTTACCCCAATGCCTATCCTTGCCAAATTCGACAGGCCCGACTTATTCGAAGAGATTCCTGGTGTGCTGGAAGTGGCGCCGGTTTCCACTGGCATTGCAGTTGAAAACGAGCCTCCTGTCGTAACTGTCATGATTGGAACGTTCGCCGTAATAGGCTTCCCAAGGAGAGACAAGACCTGAACATCTGTAATTTGCCACAGTACTGGAATCGCATCACAGACCGCCGAAGTATTGCTAGTTATCTCCCATGTCGTGAGCATTCTCTGTGAAGGTAGTGGCATCGAAACACCAGAAGTTGGCATTGCTGCTGGCCAGACGCTTGTCAAAGTTTGCCCAGCGAATAAACTGGTGCTGCACCCATGACCTGTGAGACTTGTCGATCCTCCAACACATGTCCAGTTGCTGAGAAGGTCAGTATCAGTGTTTGGAGACAATGAAGGAAAAGGCTCACGAAGGACAACACATAGCAACAGAGGTGTTGCTGCTTATCGTAGTTGAGAATCCGAATGCATTGGCAGTCTGCTGGCACGCGGACGTCCATCCACTCGGACATATTCCTGGAGCTAAGCTTAGTCGTTAGTATATTATCTCGTTGTGGAGATAGGGTGGGGTCTTACAGTAGTAGTAGCCGTTATCCCATCTTGTGTAACCATTTATGGTTGTAATGGTGGGGGGGTAACATGCCGGATCGCCCCAACTGAAATGGTTGATGAAGATCTTCGTCGTTAAAGATTCGCCAGTGGCTGATGAGGGGATCGTCAGGTAGCTGACCAAAGTTGTTTCTGTTAGGCATGTTGCCGGCGGAGTGAATATTGTTGTGAGAGCTCCTCTGTTTGCGGCTGCGAATGCAACACTCACATCGCTGCTCGCGACGTCCGCAGCGTCCGCCATGTTAAATCTATACCCCGAAAGATGAATTAAGAAAGAAACAAGAGCCTCAAAATAAGGGCCTCACATGACCGTATGGTGAAGTTGTGCTGCGGGGTCTTGACCGTTTCAACGCGCACAAATTTCCGTTACGCAGCCACAGCCAAGAGAGCAAGCCTGCGAGATATGCGGTGGTAAAATGTGGATTGGGAAAACTCAAACTCCAATACTACTTGGGCTCGGAAGTATTTTTATTTAAAGAGGAAATGGATTATCGACCCCAATTTGGGGTGTGACACTGTGACACCACCTTCAAATCGCAGGATGCGAGGCCTAGCCCCAGGCTCGTTTCACAGGGGTACTTCTGATAATTCATTCTCTACTTGAAGGAGAGTCTTTCATAGCCCCAAAGTCGGGCCGCAAAGGAAAGATTAAAAGGGTGTTCGAGACCTAATCTTTCACCACGACAATTTTCGCTGTTCGCATTGTTAAACGGTATGTTGTGATTGACAACACTCATCGACTTCTAATACAATGTGGTAGGCCCCAAAAAGGGAGCCCAACGGGTTCCTTCAATTGTGTTCGTCGAACGTCGAATGCAGAAATAAAGATAGTGGCTGGTGAGGAGGCTTTCAATCCGCGATTTGTAAGCTGGGAAAGTGCTGACCTGAATCTCGCTTCAGTGCCTTTGCCCCTATTTTAGGGTACAGTAGCCGCGGCCACTGCAACCTCAGTTCTGGAATATCATAGAAGGATTCGGGGATTACCGCCAGGTGCCTATGATTTCATCTCGGGTGAGTTCTTCCCATTTTTGCATCAAATGGGGGTTGCCATGAATTCTCAACATGGAAGATGCCAGGTAGCCGGTTGCTTAACGAGGAGAAAACTCGGGGGTAGATTGGCAAACTCAAAGATGACATAGTGTGAGCTCTCAGAGCTTTCTGGACAGATGGGTTATCAAAAGATGAATGAGTCTACTAGAAACCATTTCAAGTGGACAATGCGGCAGGTACCACTCAACGAGTCAATCTCTTCAACGCTTGGAGCACACGAGCAAACTCATTACATATTTGCTCCTCAAGAAGGGCCAACATAATCCACTATCCCCCGTCTTTGAAAAAGCTGGAGACACGAACATTGGCCAGCTTCAACATCACATCATCCAAACTCCAAAGGTACCTTGAACCCCAAGTCTCGTGATACATCACGTGATGTTGATAGGGGTCCAAGGGCATCGGTGTGGGGCCAATGAGATGACGGCCTTAGATATATTCAGATGGAGGCCCTTCGTCTTCAAATACACTCCCTTTCGTCATTAAAAATCCTTCATTCATTTTCTTGTCGTCACGGGCAGAAGGCGAGGTCATTTGAGTCGGCAGCCGAACAACTTTTTCAAAACACCTCAACTAACTTACCTATGTTCCAATACTTTTCACGAATCCTCTCCTCCATTAAACCCTTTTCAACATTTCTCATCGACTGGACAAAGATCACACTCATCAATCTCAATTGAGGCGGCGAACTTTGTATCACGCCTACAGCGACTGGTATGTTCTTCAATTGGATTGAACAGTCGTCTTCAGTGTTTGCTGACCTTGGATTAGAGCCCATTACCCTCATTAAGAGGTTGGGGGCCCAAGAGAGGGGGGTGGGGGGGATGGAGGAATCTCGAAGCATCGAACACCCGGAGAAAGACAGGCGGGCTTTAGGGCAAACAAACAGAAGAATGCGAGAATAACATGCTCACGAGTCTTGTTCGAATGTACATCACCATCAATCAGCACCGTTGGGAAGTCGGAGAGGTCGCAGCCGAAGCTTTCAGCGATGGCATTCTTGCTTGGATGGAAATCTCCCCTGATTGGCTCGAATGCGTTCACGAAGATCCCGATCGCACTGAAGCCCTGAATGAACTGTTCGGAACTGTCGCTGGCTACAAATCTCGCGTCGAAGATGCCCACAAGAGTGTCGGGAAGGAAATATCGATCCTCAAAGCTAACCACTCTCTGACGATGGATCGAACATTCGTGGTGGAGGTGAAGGGATTAAACGCCAGCCAGATATCTATGGAGGCAAAAGTGTTCATCTTCTGCAAGGAAATCAAAGTTCAAGAAGATAGGCTTTGAGATATCAGCGTTCATTCCTAGTCAGCGACCAAGGCGAGTAGTATATTTCTGGCTTGCTTTTCCCACTACTGACATTATCACACACAGTCCAACCTCACTCATACCATGCCGTCCGATCCAAAGAACGATCGCCTGACGATGTGCCAGAAGATAGTTGCTGATTGCCAGAGAACGATTGTCAAGGGTCTGTTGGAGGAATATCATGATATCTGCGCCGAATTCAAGAAGTTGGTGGAGAGCAGACGTGGGAGGCGCATAAGGATAACATGTCGGTCTCTTCATCATGCACTGGGATGACACAAAGACTGAAAACATTTGAACCGGTCAACAGTATGCCAACGATCCTCCCTTTCGAACAACTCGAGAGTCATCGAAGAGCTTACAAAGGGACGTTAAGTTCATCTTCATTGATCTCAAAGTTTCTGCACAATATATGAAGCGTCATTTGGCGGAAGGTTTTAATATTGGATTGTCTGTGCTGACACTCACGCAACTTCTCGAAATGGTTGGGGTTTGCGCGTCGGCTAAGGGGGTGGGTTTCAAACGCTTGGATGGTATTATTGAGGCAGATCGCATCAAGGTTGCTTACTTCAAAAAAGAGATGCAGAGATACGTGGGTGCTAGGAAATGCGAGAAGGTACCGACAGAGAGTAGGAAGAACCTGATCAAAGATACGGGTAAACTCTGTCAGGAATTGCTTATGTAGTCGCTGCGCTATTGCGACGTGGTATAAAGAGACTGGGAGAGCTTCATCACTATCTTTATCATTCAACAATTTACTTCTGCAATCAATGAAGAAGTCCCAGTCCATCAAGCACATCAATCTAACGTCACTACTATGTACTATCACTATTGCCATACCCGCTCTGACCTTCTGACAAACTCAAGGACTGGATGAGCCTTTGACGGACGAGCGCCAGGGAAGGAGAAAGTTAGTGAAAATCCCATCGACTTGCACATCGGTTTACTGGTTTCCGTATCATTCGTTTCAAGCTGATCCGAGTGCTTTGCCGGCAACTGAAAAACTTGGAATCTCCCAAACGATTTTCAGTGACGCTGCACTTGCATCGATGCTTAGGTAGTAAGTGCTGCGGAAAATTCTTCCTGACGTTGGAGCAGAATCTTTTGCCGATGCTATTCTTGTCTTTTATGTTCAATAGGTGATATCTATTTTGCATACACGGCTACGCGGCTGCAGTAGTCCTCAGAAGGAGTAAAAATACCGACAATTTTTTTTCCAGAATAGAAGCAACGACATTTCAGAAATATTGTCAGTTGACTCACCCAAGCTGATAATCTACACTCGATATATAAGGAATTGCTAACTGGCTTTATGTAACCCGAAATCTCCAGGGAATCTAGATGTATCCAACCTAACGCAAGACTCCTTTAACAAACGGACTCGCACACTCAAGCTTACCATATTCAAAAGCCCTCAAGAATCTTCTCTCCAAAGCCACTTCTCGAAACTCGCAGAGTCAAGACCTTTAGGAATATCACTCACTGCCGACTTCCAATCTTTCGTCGATCCAAAACTTCCATCCTTTGAAGGATCCTTGATGAACGGCATCATCTCCAAAACATTCACACTATCGGAACCCTCAGCGATGCTTTTCGCCGCACAATACTTTTTCGCAAAAGCACTCGCACGAGCCTGGTCTCCATGCATGTTATTGATCTGGAAACAGTCGTAATAAAGGTTCGGCAACCGATCATCTATCACACCTTCAGATTGATAAATATCCCGCAGCTTCTTGCAGTTCTCCAAAACCTTGGCAGGAGAATATCTGGCGCTTTCTGAGTTTCCGATAGTTTTGTTAAGAGCCTCAGCTCTGATGAGACGGTTGTCACTTGCTCGAAGCTCAGTTGGTGACAATGAGCAAAGCTCACAGGTGCAGGTGAAGCCGAAATTTTCTTTCAGCTCCTCT
Source organism: Gamarada debralockiae (assembly GCA_002803225.1). Taxonomy (NCBI): domain Eukaryota; kingdom Fungi; phylum Ascomycota; class Leotiomycetes; order Helotiales; family Hyphodiscaceae; genus Gamarada; species Gamarada debralockiae. Next base: position 44,485 of record NXFV01001871.1, read on the forward strand.
TGACGTTGTTGTGAATCTCCGCCAGAAAGATAGGAGACGGTAATTTCTTGTCCCTCCGCAACCTGTCGGATAGTATACACGACATACATCTGCAGGGCTGGATTCCACGAATGCTTGGCATTTGGCTTGCAACTATGATTGATTCTCGAAAGATTCGGGAACACGCCGCCGACTTCAGATCTGGGACCAAGGGGATACCCGTTCGATCTAATGATATTGCTCAAGGGATTTTTGCCGGGGTAATTGTTGTGAAGGGAGAGGAACGCTCGCTGGTGATCTTTTGGGAGCGCCTTCAGAGCTCTGGCCAAGTCTTTTTCGACGCTTTCCATGGAGGTGATCACGTCTGTTTTTAAAAGGGGGGCGTCGCTTAGGATCAGGGTGCCTGGGGTTATGTCTTTTCGGGCGATTAACCCCTTTCCCTTTCCTGGGATGGTCTCGAGTTTCCAAAGTGCGGTTTCGGATTTTATGACGTCGCAATTTTGCGTGTGGTCGGCGTGGATAGGAGCTTTTCTGTGCTGCTGGGTGCCATTTCGATTGCGAGGGTTATTTTATGTCGTTGGATAAAGATATTTTGTTGCAGGTGGCAGCACAGCGTGTTAGATATATTCGGAGGTGCCAGTGTACATTACAATAAGCCCAAGATACAATTTGCTTTGTGCCAAAAATTTTGAAGCTTTATCCTTCTTTTAGTAAAAAAAGCGAGGGGGTGAGTTCGGAATGATATCATACCAAGAAAACAGATATTTCAATAAATCTCTTAGAAAATGTCAACATATCAAAGCACATCAAAATCTAGGGAATAAATTTATACTCCTTCTCCTTAGTTGCCCCAAAACGTTTTCAATACCCAGAGAGCATTTTCAACCTTCAATATAACTTTCAAAGGGGAGTGTACTTTTTGTTGTTTCTTCTGACTCGTTCTGTTGGCCCGTGCGCCCGGAGAAGTCCCCGGCGTAACACGTGATCAGAGCTGATGCCTAAGGAAAACACGTCGCGTTGTCGCGTCAACTTTCTTTTCTCTTCGGCTGAACCACCTATCTTGTTGCTGACCACCATCACGAGATACATCCTCATATCACTTTGCGACTTCAACTTCACCATAGAACAACATATAATCGACATCGTCGATTAGAATCAATACCATTCATCGACAACAAACACGGCAGAACCAGAACCACAACTGGAGTCAGTGAGATCAATCATGTCGGAACCACTCCTCCGCCCCCCCCACCTGGACTTACTGGAGTCTGCGATACCGCCGTGTTCCCCGAATCAACGAACGCGAGCAGAGTCGACCTTCAAGAAAATCATCCGCTACTATTATTCCCCTGAGTCGCCTCTCACTCTTATGCGTGATCGAAAAAAGGGATGGGATCGAGCCGGATTACTGGATTGGATAGTTCATTATGCGATTTCGGCTGAAGCGAAGGGTGCAATCCTCGTATACGTTGTGACGATAATGGCACATTCTTCGGATGATATGCCCAGAAATCTGGAAGGATTCGCTGATGATCTTGCTGACCTGGCCGGTTTCGAGGAGAAGAGCAAACAAGAAAAGGACCAAATTGTGCACAGGGCTCGAGAACTCGCTGATAATCTTATGAACCACTTCTTTATTCCTCGTAAGTTCGTATAAGCAAGTATTTTGGCAATCACTAATCTTATCATAGTCAAGAGTGATGGTACGAAGACGCCCCAACTAACGCCCCACCTATCCGCCCCAATCCAACAAGAGGGCGAGACAAGAATTGGAACTACTAATCGGCTCTCGACACTGAGGGATAGATGTCTTAAACGGGATCGCCATGAATGTGTAATCTCACACGTGTTTCACGCTGCAGAAGCAGATCGGCGTAATGATCGCTATGAAGATGATGCAACCGATGACCATGGGGCACTCCTTAGGGATCGGGATGATATGGGCTTTCTCGAAGTTGCACACATTATCCCACATGCATGGGGACGTTCAAAAGACCCTACAGGTGCACTGGTTCGTTCTATCTCCTCTATGCAAAGCAAAGATACTAAACTGGTTTGTCCTAGACTGATACCCAGATATACTGTTGGAAGATTCTTGACATGTTCGACCCTGGTATCGCCCGTTCACTCGAAGGCGCCAATATCGACCAACCGTACAATGCTCTTAGCTTGTCGCACGACTTCCACTGTCATTTTGGGAAGCTGAATGTCTACTTTCACGCTGATCCTAGCGTCCAAAATAGATATACTATCGAAACCACAAAGCCTCACCTAGGGACTCAACCCAAGTTGCCTGTTACCCGAGACCTCTCCCCTGCTCCCAATCACAACATTGATCCTCCTCTACCCCGTCTCCTTGCTATACACCGAGCCTGTTGCCTGATCTTGCACATGAGTGGTGCTGGAGCGTATATTGACAGGATTCTCCGGGATATGGAAGACGTCGAAGTGAGGAGTGATGGTACAACAGAGCTTGGCAGCATGGTACTCCTGAGACTTCAGCAAGGAAGGCAGACAAAAGTATTCTAGTCCATGTCATTCATGTTATTGCTTCGTCATTGTCGTTATGCTTAGAGATATTCTAATGATGGTCTGACAACAAAATAGTAGTCCCTCGGTGACGACCAAGCCCTTCTCGGGTTGAAAGATAGTCGAGGATCGCAAACCTCAAACTGGGACGATATGTGCTATAATCGACGTCGTCGATTATAGAGCGGTGCAGGCTGTGTCACCCCGCTGTATTAACCACAAAACAAAATTGTCCAAAAACCAAAAGTAAGTATTTCGCCCTAGAATAAAGCGAACGAAACCTGTTCATCATGGGAAGCTCACCAGAAGCAATCGCAAAGCAATTCCGTTTAATCGAAGAGGGGCCAGCAAAGTCGAACTCCCACCTGTCCGTGGTATTGGCTACGAACCTGCGGTTGTAGAATATTATTGCAGAGCTAACGGGAGATCAGCGCATTCGATGGAGTTGTGGGCGTTACCGTTGCTCGAAGGGGTCACGCCCGGAGCGCGGCGGTGACGAGCCGCCTTGGCAGAACAGAGGACCACCATCAAACTGGGTATGAAAACCATCCGACGTATGATTACCTGACCTAGGGAACAGGCCCTCGAGGACTACAGAATCAAGACAAGCAATTTACTCGACGTGGAACCGATGCCTAGTCATACGATAGGACACCTATGAGGTAGCGATGCAGATTTTTCACCAGACGGCATTCACGGCGCGAAGCGACACGAGTCGCCCGAAGGACCTACGAATCACTGTCGAAGCTCTCGTTAATCGATAATACTCGAAGCTCTCGGTAAAGGAAGGAGGTTTACTGGCAGAGTGCGGGTGGGCAGGCATCGTACGCGCGGGCAGAGGGAATTCTAGAGGAACGATACACATCTGTGAAGACTCTACGGACTCACGGTGCAGCGTCCGGAGGAACTCTACCGTAGAGACGGGCCCGAGGACGCACTAGGGCTACGATGGCGATATACTGGCGGTTTGGCAGTAGATAGCTGGACTGCGGGCATAGCGGGATTACAGACCACGGGCATAGCAGGGTATTTGAGAACGGGCATAGCAGGCGGGTGAGGAAGAGGGAAACAGAGGCTCTATTTTGGTTAGTAAGAGGGAAGAGCGTTTGTACGCTGCCTGGCTAAGGGTGTATAGGGCGCAACTCTTGCGAGACACGGTCGGCCTTGCTGTAAGGGAGACCTGGCAAGGTAACGCGAAGCAACGTCAGCTGTGAGGCGTGGCATATAATGGTAGCGACAGAGACACTGTCTATCTGGCCCGAGAGGACGGATGCGCGTGTCGTTCTATAGGGAGAGCATATAGGGCAGTAGACATGGTGTGCTAATACAGGCTTAAAGAGCAAACAGGACAGAGGGCGTGAGGGGAGGCTTTTCCCTGGGCCAACCCTCCAAACTAGGAGAAAAATAGTAAGCCTACGGGCAGGAGCCTTGATCACTGGGGGAAGCGTGGTAGGGAGGTCGCTGGCCCTACTCGTATTGTAGTTTTACTTGTAGATTTGCAATACAATTCTATACCTGCCTCCAGACTAGCCAGGGACTAGCTTCCTCACTTGCCGAGAAAGCTGAAGCACTAAAGGCCCGATTCTACCGAGCAGCGGAAGCCGACCTAAGCGATATTCAAGAAACCTCCTTCAGAGACGTGTCCTTCCAGGACAGCCTAGGAGTCCCCCAACATGCTACGGCCGATGAAGTCGGCTGCCTTCTGAAAGCCCGGAAGCCATATAGAGCCCCTGGAAATGATCGAATCCCAAATGGCTTCCCCAGAGCCATGGGCCCCAGGTTAGCCGAAGCAGTAGCACTACGAGCTAATGCTTGCTAAGCTCTTGGGCAATTCCCTGCTCGGTTCAAGGAAGTACGCACAGTTGTGCTCCGGAAGGCTAATAAGCTAGCTTATAGTGACCAGGTGCATGGCGCCCTATAGCGTTCCTGAATACTATAGGCAAGCTCATTGAATCTCTAATGGCCAAGCGTCTTAGCCAAGTGTGACGGTTTGGGCAGAGCTGTGACGGTTTGGGCAGAGCCAGCTGGGCAAAGCCACATGAAACGACGCTAGAGCTGGCCGGAGGGTACAAAAGGTCATCGGATCTCCTATTCTCTCCTTTCTTCCCTAGCTTAGTATTTTACAATATACCGCGATCTTTGAACTCCGCGCTTCAGACCTTTGCATCGATCCCGCCGTCACACCAAGTCGCTAAAGAGTATAAGCTTCTGTCTGATACTCAAATGGGAGCTAGGCCTAGCGGGTCCACTGAAACAGCCCTAGAGCTCCTAACTGCCCAGGTAAAGACTATCTGGGGCTCAGGAAGTTTGTAGCTTCACTCTTATCCCCGGATATCTCAGGAGCCTTTGATACAGTTAACTCTACCAGGCTTCTGGATATTCTCCGGAAGAAGCGCCTTCCACCCTAGGTCGTACAATGGATCACAGCCTTTATAACTGATCGGAAGACAACAGTAGTTATTCAGGGCCATGAAACAGAAGCCTTTCCTATAGAGGCTGGCGTCCCTCAGGGCTCACCTCTCTCATTAATCCTCTTCTTATTCTACAACTCAGAATTCCTAGAGCTCTGCCAACTACCAAAAGAGGGACTATCAGCCATAGGATTTTCAGACGATATTAATATGTTAGCCTACAGCAGCTCAACCGAAAACAACTGCTGTGTTCCTAGAAGCAGGCCACTCCAGGTGCCTAGACTGGACCAGACGCCATGAGATGAGATTCGCTCCTAGCAAATATGAGCTAATCCACTTCACACGCAGCCGCCAGTTTAACCTAGAGGCTAGCGTACATCTAAAAGGAATAGACGAGCTCCCTTCCCCAGATATCACCGTTCTTGGGGTTTGGCTCGATACAAAGCTATGCTGGACAGCCCACTTCCGAGAGGTACAGCTTAAGGCCAGTCCCCAGACAGGAGCACTACCAGCATCCACATACGGAGCCTCATTCACTTGGTCCCGGCAGATCTACTCAGCTGTGATTCGGCCGGCTCTAGCATACGGCGCTAGTACATGGCACTCACCAGACAAGCCTAAGGGCCTAGCAGCCAAGCTACAGCCAATCCAGAACAAGTACTTGCGGGTTATAGCAGGAGCCTATAAGGCTACACCTACTAGAGCCCTTAAAAAAGAGACACACACCCCGCCGATTGACCTGTACCTAGACGGGCAGGTCGCTGCCTTCCAGGAAAGGCTAGACAGCTCACCAGTAGGCCAATCGATTACCCAGGCTTGTACGGAGAATCGGTTCAAAAGTCCTGATCCTTACCAATTCTCGGCTGCGAGCCCCCTGTACGCCACACAGGTGGCATAGCAACCACGAGCGCTGAAGTTATAGGCTCTTGATGCCTATTCTACAAGGCACTCAGCCTGTAATCTCCACTGAAACTGATTTTCCTTCAGGCGCTGAGGCCTGTGCTCGCTGGCGACAACAGCCCAAACGCCACACGACCAAGGGCGCAAGGGTCAGGACTTTTGAACTGATTCTCCGTAGGGCCATTCAGAGAAGACTAAGGAATAAGCAAGGCCGTAGAAGAGGATCCCAGCCAGCCCCGAGCCGCTCGAACTGGGCAGAACTAGGGCCACAGACCCCACTGCAGCTACCGAAGGGAAGAGGGTAATAGAGGCCTAGAAGCTTGGGTGGCAAGCTAGCCAGGCCCAATCAGGAATAGAGACATAGGACAGGGTTCTCAGGCCCCCTAATCCTAAGATCCTACAGCTCCACAACAGCCTCTGCAAAGCTGAGAGCTCAGCACTAGTCCAGTTCCGTACTGGCTGCACAGGGCTAGCCTACTTCTTACATAAGGCTAGGATCCCAGGGATTGACTCAGGCTTATACAGCTCCGGGGATGGCATGGGAACCCCAAGACACGTGCTAGTCCACTGCCCTAGGGAAGCAGAGCGTAGAGACGAACTTCGGGGAGCGGGTAGTGGAAGGAGGCTAGACCAAAGAAGGTTGCTAGACCCCCTAGAGGGAACTAGGGTTGCAGCCGGTAGATAGTTCAATCAGGGCGTCTCCCACTATCCTCTCTGGCTAGAGCACTTCTTTACGAGTAAGGCCTGGCACAAAGCCGTTTGGTTTAATAGGAAGCGAGTAATTCACAAAAACAGTAGAACTACTGTGCCTGGGTTTTTGTTCCTTTTAGATTTCCCCAGGATTTGTATTTATAGGAGTACTGCATAGCTAGCTAGCTGGTCAGCGTAAGAATATCAATCAATCAATCAATCAATCGAAGAGGTATTAAAAGCTTTCATCCGTATGACAAAGACCTTCATACCTGTCACCACAGAAAATACGGGTGCCACGGGATTTGTCTAGTCTGGAAAGGTCGGGGAAGTTCATGGTGTTTTATTAGTTTTGAGCACGATAAAATTGTTTGTTTCGGGTCGCGGATCTATGAACTGCAATTTCCAAGTACTTCAGTGCAGAGCGCAGGCATTGGCAGATGTTAATCGAAGGTGGATTTACGCTGCATATACTTGCGATTTCGGAGCATTGCTTGAGATGGGCGTCTTTGACGCGCTTCCGACAATTGGAAGTCATTTGAAAGCCAACGACCTGGCAGAGAAATTGAAAGTCAATCTAATTATTGTTGAGTGGTCACTTGCGTATCATTTCCAAATCAACCACTGGGTTTTCTTGCAACTATTGAACAGCATAACATAGCTTGAAAACGTAAAATGGCACCCGGAAATTCATCAACTCGACCTTGGACATGTGACCTTACCCCTAACCCCTGAATGAGCCGAGTCGGATCTAGAGATCTAATTCTCATCCGAGTCATAAGCAGTCGGGTTTGCAGGCGTTATCTGTAGCCAAAAGTGCAAAATTGAGAATACGGTAAAATGAGTATAAATGAAGAAGAGCAGGAAAGGGTTTGCGATCGGAAACAACGCAATTTCAACTTCGATATTACATAAGCCATGCATGGGCTTCGGAATGCCCCGTGCTTGGATACATGACTCATCACAAAAGGGGGATTTCGGCTTTTGGGATCAGTGACTCACTTCATCAATATATTTTGGTTATTTAAGAAGTCTTCTTTAGCCTACCTATGAGTGTTTGCTTTGCCTTATTCCTATCAAGTCAATCAAGCCAATTCACTCCTCAATTGGGCCTTGCTTCTCAACCGCTTCGTTAAAATGGCCTCTGAATACACCATCTCCCAAATCGCAGCTTGGGAGAAGCACGTATCTCTCCCAGCTCGCTTCCACAGCTCCCAGCAACCCCGTAAAGATATCGAATACCTCACCGTCCTGCACGTGCATCAAATTGCAGCCGTTCCTTACGAGAATCTCATTCTTCATTACTCGAAAGAGCATGTCGTATCACTGAACCCTCAAAATCTGTACGAGAAGATCGTTACAAATGCAAGAGGCCGAGGAGGGTATTGCATGGAGAACAGCATTTTCTTTAATCACGTGCTCCGCGGGTTGGGGTTTCAGGTGTACACGGCGGGAGTGAGGATTCGCCCGAGAATTGGAGGTGTTCCTGGAGGGAATTATATTGGATGGTGAGTCGAAATCAGTAGTGAGAAGAGCCCATTCGGAATTGAAGCGTCACGATAATGGGGAAGGTGAGTGTGACTAACTCGTGACAGGGTCCACATCGTGAACATCGTCACCCTCCCAAATGGCTCAAAATATATGCTCGACGTCGGATTCGGCGGCGACGGAGCCACCAAACCCCTCCCCTTAATCTCCGGGCACATCGTCCAAAATCTCGGGCCACAAGAAATCCGTCTCCTGTACTCCACGATCTCCCACCAAACAGACCAGACCAAGAAACTCTGGGTCTACCAATACCGTAACGGGAAAGACAAAGAATGGAATTCTTTCTATTGTTTTCCTGAATTTGAGTTCCTACCGCAGGATTTTGAGATCATGAATTATTACACGAGTACGAGTCAGGAGGAGGCGAATTTTCAGACGAGGACTGTGTTGATTGTGAGGTTTTTGAGAGGGGAGAAAGAGGAGGAGGGCATTGTTGGGAAGGTTATGTTGGTTAATGGGGAGATTAAGAGGAACATGGGGGGTAAGACTGAGGTTGTGAAGATCTGTGAGACGGAGGAGGAGAGGGTGAGGGCTTTGGGGGAGTATTTTGCGATTACTTTGACGGAGGAAGAGAAGGTGGGGGTGAAAGGTCGAAACGTTGAATTACTTGGGAATTGAGAAATGAGAAAGATCGATAGAGATAGAAGATAGATACCATTAGACTGTCGTTAGTTTGTAGCACTCTGTTCAAGATCTCTTAGGGAAGTCTTTTTCGGCAACTCTGGTCACTGAAACCAAATGAGTGAATGGAATCCAATTTTCTATGGACTGCAGAAAGAACCAGCTGCCATTTCTCATAAACATTGAATTTCCGATTTGCATGGGGCATTCATAATAAAAAGTTTATTTGTTGGAACTGCCTAACCAGGTATAGCCTGTATTATCCCCTCTTTTATGGTATAAGAGAGCTCTTCCCCTCCTTGTATTTTCAGCTCCTTAGATATCAGCTAGGTCTAGAAATGCCACTATATTTCGCCCCCAAAATACAGCTCAACTGACAAAGTTCTACACCAATAACCTGCCTACGGAAACTCATTCGCAAGCAACTGTTCCCGCAAAACCCAGCTCCGCAAGGGCTCAGCAGTTGTGAACGACTACCGAAAGTAAAACCCCACTCCTCAAAGTCATATCCCCCAACCGCATCCACAATCGCCTCCTCCGTTTAATGTATCCATGGCCTCAGCTATCACAAGCGTCTTCGTGAGCTCGTTACATGCTCGTTCCGTCCTTCAGACAGACAATACATCTTCTCATCAGATATAACCACGCTATTGGCACCTCCATAAGTGAAAACGGGCTCTTTCTACTCGACTTTTTCCCATTTTCTGTTCTGAATACGACAAAGGAAGATACCAATGGCGCACCTCTCGTCACGGACAGAATCCCCCATAATTTGGTTAAATTCAAAGTGTAGCTGATGGTTTTGCATCTTGTCATCATCGACAATCAAGGTTCGGTTGCGAGGAAGGATCGCAGGGTAGTATCGGAGACATTCTCTATCCATTTTGAAGCCAGTGATTTTGAGGATAGGGCCTCTTTCAGAGCCGGGAATTGGAATATGACGGGCTTAGGGTTCTTGATTGAGAATACTGTCGTCGGCTTTCGAAGAATAATGCATTAGTGCCGCCACTGACAGAAAATCTTTGTTGGGAATGACCAGCCTTTGAACCAGCTCCTTATCGGAAAATTAACGAAAGGCAGAAGTTGGTCTTCGTAGGTTGTATCTCTCAGATAGAGGATGTCGACGCAAAGTTGAATCGTGCGGCATTCAGAGATTTCTTATTGCGAAATGCAAACTTGTAGTATATCATAGTCTCATGTCGTGCCTCCTTAGAAGTGCGAAGAACAGCTGGGATGTTGGCCACAAGTCATAATAGGATCGCCGGCAGAACTTGGCGAATCGTACTTGAGTGCAGATTTTGAGTAACCATAATAGACGAGGGTTCGCTAGAGCTAGCCGTTCTCTCTATTCCTACTTTGTCGTGGCTCCTAGATGATTTTGTTTCTGATAAAGCAGCCTTGGTCATATGTTGAGCCTCTATAACGTTCAGCAGTCATGGGTGCCAAGGACACGTAGGACCTCCTCTTTGCTACCGGGGTTGATGAACACTTCAGAGCCCTGGCCGCACAGTCTCAGTGTATGGTACTTCAATAGTAGTGCCAAAAGTTTCGTCCAACACAAGCACAGGCTCGTACCCATCCACAGCCTTAACATGTCTCCCATACCCCTCCTTACCCTTCCCATCCGGAATTTCCGGGCCAGAATAAGAGAGCCACTGCTCCGTCTCCCCAATAGTCCCTTTCGCCGGATCAATTGCACCCGCAAACTCATAGTAAGTATTATTCCAGAAATATATACAACTACCATTCTGCCTTGTGGCCAAGGTCTCCGGAATTGGGAAGTTGGAAGGCGAGGTTAGGTATGGTAAAATAGGAGTGGAAGTCGAAAGCAGCGATCGATCAAGAATGGCAACGAGGGTGGAATTTGTAGTTGCTGCATCTGTTGGGACGATGTTTGCTTGGTAGAAACTGATTGGGTAGGAAAACTTGTTTGTTATTGGCGCGTGATCTGCTAACGAGGAGGAAAACACTGAGGTGCCAGAAGTGAGCTGGGAGAGTGTTTCATTGTAGCCAGCTGCTGTGAAGTTCTGGGTGTTGGAGTAGGAAAGGGATTGAGACCAGCTAAGATTTCGAGAGCCAGATGAACTGGCGATTGTGGCACTGTGAAATAGGGTGCGATGAGCTGTCAGTTCTACCCAGAGAGAGTCGTTGGTGTTGTCGCTGGTTGTGATAAGAGGTGTAAATTTGAATGCTGGATCAGGAGCGAAGGATTGAACGGCCTGAAACATGAGTTAACCCTAATGTATTAGCTTGAAATCCAAGGAAGGATACTCACTGTCCCAGTCGTTTGATTTCCCTCTTCGTCAACCCACAAAAGTACTGCCCCACTAATCCACCAATTCGAGCCTACTGTACCCAGCCCTGTTTCCGAATCATACCCCACGACTTTCAGTTCAAACACATGCTCCTCCCCATCACACAAAGCTCCCAACCAAGGGCTAACATCGATCTCAAAACTCGGCAAGTCGTAAGTATCGATACCCACAATCGGTACCCAGAGCCCCGGACTGATCCCTCCCGTGAACACAATTGGGAACGGCCAGCTCACGCCAGCTATTTTCCCGTCAATGAGTAACTGTACTTCTCGGAATGGTGAGTAACCGTAGATCGCACTGTTGTTGAACGTATCGGCGTATTCGGTAGGTACGTTCGTGTACCAGAATTCTTCTGCGCCGTTGCCGGATGCGAGGATGCTTACTACGGCTCTTTCGACGTTGCGAGGGAAGGTAAAAGAAACCGTGGCATTTCCATCTGGAAGTGAGATAATTGAAGATTCGTTTTGGGAAGAGGACTGTGTGGAGATAGGTAGAATCAAGTCGGCTGGTGTTAAAGTCTCGTGATCGTTGTAGTACAGCGCAGTGATTGTGAGGTTATACGCGCCAGTAAACACGGAATCGTAGATGTTGTCCAGCTCCATGATGATTTTCTGTTCTGATCGAAGAAGGGTGTCGAAGATCGTCATATCCTTCTGAAAATTCCAGTAAATGCCAGTTCGGGTCGGCATCGCAGTCGTCGTGCGCCAAATCTCGATGTCCCCAAAGAAAAGGAGCCCAAGGCGGTCATAAATGATGCCTTCCGAAACAACTGACATGTTAAAAATCGTTGTTGTGAACGTGCAGTTCTTGGGTGGCACATACGTCCCTAAGTAAACGAAATCAACTCAGAACTGGATGGGGTGGTCGCCGAGTAGAAGCCGGGATTGGGGTGGTCATACCGACATACGGCGTTCCGTAACTCGCAGCAAATCCATTGTGGACGATCACTTGTTGGCAGGTAGCACCTTCGTAGGAGGCTCTGAGTGGTGCTTGGACTTGGAAAACATCTTGGAGTCCCGCCCCTCCACTTTTGGCCACTTGGCCACTGCCCGAACCTTCGACTTCTGGCGACGCAGAGATACTGCTAAAGTGGCTCAACGAAATGCAAGCGAAAAAAATTGAACGCAACATGATGATGAACTTAAATGATGCAGTTGTATCTATATCGATTGATTCAAAGCAACACTTGAAGTTATACTGATAAAACTCGCAAAGAATCAGGAACATAGTTTACTAGTGAAGTAGCCATGATGCAACGTTGTACCTGCCTTATCAGGCGCGTACCTCATCGAACCTACGTCTTCTGCAGAGCGGGGTACGGTGGGGACTGAAATATTAGGAAGCTAAGAATGCAGGAAAGATAGATCAAAGCTTATCAAGGTGTTGCTGGACTTATGCAGATCCCCAACCCCCGCATTATTGACGCCTTCAAGAATCACGTGATGACTGATCAGACTGCATTCCTAGAATGTACCCTATCGCTGGCAAAAGGAGATGGATTCTAGTCTTCTACTATGGGTTCTAAGATACAATTATCCGCTGCTTTGAAATGACAACATACAATGGGAAATTTCGTGCAGATCTGAGTTTAAGTGAGCTCGACTTCCTCCCTCATTGCCGCCAAACAAGCAGCCCCATCAAACATGGCCTCTGTTACTCCGCATCTGGGCCTGGCTTTCCCTCACCTGCCTGAGTACGAAAATTTAATCTCCTCAGCATACTCCGCCTCTGTCAATTTCCTCGAAACCCTCCCATCTTCAGGCACGTCAGCATTTACCCTCTCGACACCCTTCCAAATCCCTTCCATCAACCCCTCCTCATCATTCTTAACTTCCACAAGCAATGCAGTCCTCATCCTCCCGGTCCTCACCACCACAGCCCGGGCAATCATCGGATAAGCTTGTAGCGTACCTCCCATCGGGCACAGGATAAAATTTATATCCCGTTGACAGCACAATAATATCATCGATCCGTCCATGGAAGCGCCACAAATCCAGTTTTGTAGGGTGGGGTTTAAAAAGGTCCTTCGTCCGCCACTCCCTGGTATCAGGGAAGTTATGGGGGAAAGACATGTATGGTCTTGCACTCTCATCCGCATACAGCACAAGCTCAAACGCATCATCCTCAGATGGCTTAAAAGGCAAGTGTGCTTGAGGATGGAACTGCATGTACGCCCAATCTTCGGGTAGCGGAACGAGCTGGCGCACTTGCCCTACTCCGTGGAGCAGTAGAATTGGCAGAGTATTGTATGTTGCACGATTATGTCTCCCGCGCCTTGGGAAAGTGGACCGCCTCGTAACATAGAATATCTAGTTTCTTGATGTGCTCGAGGCCGTGAGGCTCCTGGGGGAGTTGCTCGATTAGAGAGGGAGGTACTGTAAGAGCATGCCGCGGATGTCTTGCCGGTTCGGAATTTCGAGGATGAGCAGACTGGTTGGTGTGATGAGAGGAGGTCTGTATACTGGAATGGTATCTGTGAAGAGTGGGGCCATGATTTTGTTGTAGAAACCGAAGAGCTGGAATGGTGTGACCACTTCGTAGATTTTGCGGCTGGTATCGCTGTCGAAGGTCCAGATTGTCGAGTCGTGGTTCTTACGGCCCGGGATGGTTAGGTGATTCCTATTGTAATCGGCGGCTGCGAAGCTACTGTGGGTCATGGTGATTGGCTTGGGTATGTCAGTTGAGCCCGAAGAATGGAAAACAATGGGATCGTCCACAGCTTCATCAAATGTCTTGTGGCAGGGAAACGGTTCAAAATAAAAAAAAGGAGAAGAAGAGGGGGGGGGCTACAAGCAGGTTCTCCAGTGAGTCTATGGGGACCAACTACAAATCCTGCCTCTTCATTTTGGTTCCATCGATGAGAGGGCAAAGCTCCTTGGAAAAGATCAGTTTGGTGGACTGAGCTTGATCCATCAAAGATAAGTTGGTAGCCATAGGATTGCGGGGTGATGGAAAAAGCGCCTTGCAACAACATTTGATTGCGGCATGCTGAACGATGGCATATCAGGTCTGGGACGCTGACGTAGGTCAGTGTTTCGAAGCCTTGTTTTGGAGTCCGAAGAATTGCTGGAACCACCGTGCGATGAGGTTTGTTGCATTTGCTACCTCGGCGAAAGAAGCTTCTCGGAAGCCGTCATTCAAGTCGGCGGTCCTGGGGATCGAGGCGAGATGCGGGTTGGGTTGAGTGAAGCTTCTGCGTCGAGGACAGCCTGCATAAGACGTCTGCCGTAAGGCTTTGAGTGGATGTCATCAGGAGTGGCCATGGTAGTAGACGATGTGACGGCAGATTCGATATAATTGAGAACAATTTAACCTGCAAACAGGAATGGATGGAATTTGTACACGGATCATACGGAGACAGAGAAAGGAGATGCAGGTTGAAAACAAGCAGATTATTAACATTTGTTGGGCGCGACCTTGCACCTTATATAACTGTCCGCTAAGAAACCTGAGATCTATTTGATTTATGATGTACTTGAGATGATATCAACGGGGACAGCGGTGTAACTGAATGCGCAAACGAAAATCAATCCGAGGCAGTGAATCAGCCCTCCTGGCTCGACAATGAATTATTCAAGAGATTCTGTGAATTCCTTATTGGTTCAATCATAAGGCTGCTGTCTAATCGGGTAATTGCTTGGAGGCTGAGCCTGGATTTTTAATTCACGTAAGGAGCTTGACGCGTTAGAATTTGAAGCAGAACTGGTATTGAAAGTGACAAACTGCACAGTATTATATCCATGTTTTGAGAGAATTCGTGACCCCTGAGTTGAGTCCAACGCAATTAGAAGTGGTCAGATCGACCAAAAGCACGTGATAAATTGTGACGTGTCGAAGGCGTCGAAAAATATTCGACTTTCTTCAAAAGAGAGGCGGGGAGGGGGTATATGAAGATTCTCCTTTTTGCGACGTGCAATAAAGCAAGATTAGTCTAGAAAGGGCTTAGAGCGTGACACATTTGCGCGTCCTGGTGGATGGATAGAGGCAGTACCATGATGAGGCTATGGCTTAGGGGACCAAATGACATAGGTCGCTACCATATGGTAGATTTGGTAGCTTGATTTGAAATACGGTTTAGATTCATTTTAAAATCATAGCCAATTGTTATCCGCACTCTTCATATCCATCACCGAATGAACGCAAAATGGTCGGGTAGGTGCAACTATTATCACGCCTATTCTTCCCATTTTGCTGACAGCTTTCAACGCATGGCTAGGGTATCAAAGTCGATACAATGAACTACTGCGGGGGCGCTTCTCCTGACTTGCAAATACTGGGGGACGGGGTCTTGGATCATGGAAAAGAGGCTGGAACCTGCCAGTCGAACTAGTCGATCGCGATGTCTTATTTTGCGAAGGAAGAATAAGAACTCGGGATATTCCCAGTGTTGAAACGCACAGCGACCATCACCGAAAATTGTCAGATTAGATCAAGTTTTATTCCTCACTGACCACACTGCTCAAGTAGGAACCACAGCGCAAGGCCAGGCTTCGGGCTTGAGCAGCAGCATAATGCATCGTGATCTCTGGTAAAGCTCTTGTTATCATCATCCAAAATTCGTGAAGTCATAGAATTGGAACATATATTTGTGCTTTCTTCGAACTCGAAGCGGAAGAAAAGAGGCAACGACGGAATGAGACGGCAACCTGCAGCCTGTACTCGGCGGACTCGACGGATAATAAATTGAAATAATCCGCACATCCGACGAACTTCCATGACTACACTTGAACCATTTGGTGTTGATGTATAACAATAATGGATGGGTTGATATCGACAGGGAAAGAAAGCACAAAGAAAATCAAAGCAGTTATCATAAGGCTGTGATGAGGATCTGCAAAACGAGGCTGACTGACGCGTTTGAGGACAAGTAAGCCTTCACTCTCATGCGACAGCAATCACCACAGAGCCCTTTCATCTATTTCACAAAGCCAGCAGCCTCCGAGTAACACGCAATAGCATCACCACTACGGTTCGACCTCGCCGTCGCGAGAATGCCGCCGATACGACGCGCTTTCAGTTCATGTGGATAATGTTGTGATAATGTCGATGTCATCTTTTTCGCGCTAGCCTGGGATAAATTAAATTTAGCGCAAAAGCGGATCATCCCTGTCGCGCCCTTTTTCTGCATATTAATGGCGGCCTTGCCCCCGAGAAATCTGAGCCCGGAATGAAGGAAAACCAAAAAAGAGTGGAACCAGCCATCCGCACCGACACATCACTGGTCCAAGTCCCAAAATCACGTGCTCTTACCGAACGTCAGTCAACCAATCACCACTCGCCGTCCTCGGACTTGTCCCAATTCGTCAAACTTGAAGTGTGCCCCTCCAAGGCTCACTCTGGAAAGAGGAGGACAGAAATATCAGCTTTAACCCTCCCTTCCCAACCGGGCTTCCGGGCTCGGGGAAGGACAGCGACCGGAGCCGGAGAAACACCACGGATCGAGGCGCTCCACCCGCCAGCTCAACCATACCAAGGCAGCATCACCAGTGCATTAGCCTTGCATACCGCCTCACCCCAAAGTTACGAACGAACAAAAAGCCATGGACGGTACATATGCGCCGCAATCCCCCGACCTCTCCTCCTTCCTCTCCTCCCCTTCAAAGACACAACAACCCTACCAACCCACCTCCCAATCCGCCTCTTACGCACCGCGGTCCCCAGTAATCCCCTCATTCAATTCCCAACCACAACAACTTCACAATTTACATCACCAGTACCAGCAACACGCACCCCAGCACCAGCAGAGTTTCGGATTAGGTGTAGGAGGGGGAGTAGGGAACGAGTTCAGTGAATACGGCTCAACAGCCCCATACATGCCACCGATCCCCGCTTTGCCACCAGCACATTCCTCCTTCGGCGCGTCGACAACCTCACCTTATTTCCAACCGCAACGATCCATCAAAAACGAAGATTCCTACGAGTTCAAACCCTCTTTCGACGGCGCAGACGGCGATAGCGATTACACCCCCTCTCCCACCATGTCTGCCACACGCGCGCCTCGCGGTCGTGGCCAAAACATCATGTCCTCATCTTCAGGTTTTGGAGCAGCTCCACCCCCGCAACAACAATACAAGAAC
Source organism: Gamarada debralockiae (assembly GCA_002803225.1). Taxonomy (NCBI): domain Eukaryota; kingdom Fungi; phylum Ascomycota; class Leotiomycetes; order Helotiales; family Hyphodiscaceae; genus Gamarada; species Gamarada debralockiae. Next base: position 61,555 of record NXFV01001871.1, read on the forward strand.
CCGAATCCAAACAACATAGAAATCAAAACCAAATTCCCCGTCGCGAGGATAAAGCGGATAATGCAAGCGGACGAAGAAGTCGGGAAGGTGGCTCAGGTCACTCCAGTTGCGGTGAGCAAGGCGTTGGAGTTATTTATGATTGCGTTAGTGAGTGGCGCGGCGGAGAAGGCGAAGGAGAAAGGAGGCAAGAGAGTTACGGCGCAGCATCTCAAGATGGTTGTTGAGGGGGACGAGCAGTTTGATTTTCTGAATGAGATTGTGGGGAAGGTGGCGGATGTGCAGGAGGGTGCAGGGGGAAGTAAGCGGAAGGAGAAGGTAGAGGGGAGTGATAGTGAGGAAGAGAAGAAGGTTAAGAAGGGAAAAGGAAGACGGAAGAAGGGCGACGATTAGGGTGGTCGGTTGGGCTTGCGAAGGGAAGTTTTGAGTGGGAAAGGGTGGATAGCGCTTTTGCATGCGGAGTTTTGTTAGGATTGCATATACACTTGGTGAATGATAATGGTTTATCTGGTCACAAAACTATCTCGACGCTGAAAATTATGTAAGACGAGAAGATAAGTTGGGAGCGTTTCTGTCGTTCTTTCAGTGACTGTCTCTTCAGGACAACGCAGGACCAACACCATTTCTCCCATTCTTTCAAGGTCCCGAGTGATTTGTCCCTCATCCAACGCGAAGGAATGAAGACCATAAGTAGCAGGCCAAGAGTTCTCAGTAACCCTTCGACTGGCAATTCTGAACCTCTCCGAATTGCTCTCGCGTTGTAACGTCTAATAGCTCCGTGCCATTCATCGTAATGATCTTATTTGTCTCCAACGTTCGGATTGCTGCCTCTGCCTCTTAGCAGTAGAGTTGCAGGATGTGTTGTCCGTGACTGAAGAAGTCAATCGTTCAATATTTGGAACGATTTGTCCATGATCAACGAAGTCAACCGCTCGAGCTACTTGAACGATCAAGGCGGTGACGACAGTATGGAGGGCCATCAAATTTCGATTTTAGAACTCTCCCACTGATCCCTCACCCTCCTCGCCTCCTCACTAATCTCCGGCAACTGCTCCGCTATCTCCAGCCACTTCAAACCCTTCTCAGTCAATCCACCAGCCTTACAAATCAGGGCCAAGTTCAGCATGCTCAAGCCAAAGCCGCCCTGAGCAGCGACCTGAAACCATTCCATCGCCATACCAAAATCATTCAACGCATCTACCCCCTTCGGCCGCTCCTTGATCTTCTCCATTTCCAGTGAGCCAAGATTATGGCACGCTTCCACAATACCAGAGGATGCCGCTTTCAGTAAATAAACTTCCAGTTGTGAGGAGCCGGGTTCTTGCAGTTGAGAGAGGTAGAAATAGCCAGAAGGATCATCCAACTCCAAGGCAGCTTTTCGAAATGCGGTTTCTGCTCCCACTTTATCTTTCTGAGCAAGAAGAATTCGACCTTCCTGAACCAAAGCTTCGCTAGCGCCATCAAAATCATGGCCCGATTCAGTGGCTTTGCGGAACCAGCTCAATGCTTCATCGTCTTTGGCTAGGCCGAGCATGACTTTCCCCAAAAGGGCCATGGCTTGAGGATCCTGGTGCTGCTTGGCTAAGATACCTAGTCGTTGGAGGGGAGCCGCAAATTCGTTGAGATGAAGAGTCTCCTTACTGATAGCGGCTTCGATGAGCTCGAATGTTGCTTGCTTTTCTCCGAGAGAGGATGCGGAAAGCATGACTTTTCGAGCCAGATGTCTCTGAGCATCCCTAGGACAGCGATTGAGGATTCGGGCTAGTAGGGCTAGAGTGGAGGGCGAGATATCATGATCTAAAGGATATCAGCAATCTCCCCGAAATAACGAGTACCCAAAGCTTACCCTCGCACAGCTTTCGTTCCCATCCTGAGCTCGGCTTCCGATCCAGCTCTTGGTATTCACGAAGAATTTCCAGAGCTTTCTCTGGAGATATGTCTAAAGCACCGGATTTGCTACCTGACCTAAGAAGAACAATTGGAGGAAGAGCTTGTTCTGGATCAATTCCTTTCTTTACTCTTACGGTACCGGGAACTGGCGTGCCTTGAACCCGAGTGATCTTCTGGGTGATTTTTGGAGATCTCCTGGGCTTTGCGGCTAAGCTGGAGACTGCATTAAAAGATCTCGAACCCAGCACTTTACAGCAGCTTTCAACCAGTGGCTTGGTCCCCCTTAATGCAGACATGATTTGGATTTTACTATCGTCTGATCGATCTTCGTCCAATTGGAGTTCAGAAGGGTCAGGAGTGACTGGTAGGTATTTGGACGAGTTCGGTCAATAGAACTCTAATGGTTGAAAGCGTATGACCTATGGGACTTCACGGATTCTGAGAGCCTCCTCTGAACGATGCTTGCCCGAAACAATCTTTGTCGATTCATTGATCAATTGAAGCAGGTCAGTCGTCGGAATTGAAAGGAGTCGATATCGAGGTCTAAAGCGGTGAGGAATTAGACGAGGATTCTGCCACCACGAAATTCCCCATCTCAACTTTTTTTTTTTCGGACGACCACTCCAAAAAAACCCAATATTCCCCACGTATCTAATGCTCTCCAAACTGTTCAACTCCGCCAGAGATCTATTCAACCCTATGCCGCAGATAAATACTAATACCAACACCAACGAAGAGCAGTCGAACCAAGAGGCAGCGAAAGAGATGGTCACGACCAGAGGTCAACGAGGCAAGCGTGCCTCTGAGGAAGAAATCAGCGGTGAGGATCCGATAATGGTAGCTGTTCCGAGAAGCTCCAGGAAGCATCAAAGAAGCACTACGGAGGAAGCGGGTCTTGTTTTGGCGGATGACGAGGAAGAGGTTGTGCGAACACCTGCGAAGAAACAGAAGATTCTGCCGCTAAGGGAAAAGGACGATGATGGACCGAACAGGAGTACGAGGGTTGCGGTGGAAATACCTGTCAGCAGCATACCAGTTGAGCTGCACCAGGGTTTATCAGAAAATGGTGAGGAAGAAGTATCTGAGGTGGTACGGTTGGAGATTTCGGATTCGGGGTCTGACGACGGAAGTGTGGCCCCAGAAGAACCCACAAAGCCAACCCCTGCTTTGCCCAAGAAACAAAAGAAGCCTACGACATCCCCTAATAAGTCTGGAACCATGCCATTACCACCTCAGCCACAGCACAAACGGTTCGGGAACGAGGAGCCAGAACCGGAGCCGGAATTCTTCTCCACAGCGGTCGAAATCATAGAATCGGATGAGGAAAGCAGTGATAATGACGCCCCAGAAGTTGTGGGAGCTCAGGATGCTTTGAAGAGTGCACAGTCGAAGGCTCGGGATGCCACGAAGGCTGTGGAAGAGTAAGTCTCTCCAAGTCTGTTCACACTGGGGTAGTTTAGCTAATAATCGATAGGCAAGAGACTGCAATTCGAAAGAAGCGCCAAGAGAGGGATGTATTGCTGAAGAAGCAGGCCGAGGCTGCAAGCAAGAAGCGCGAACGTGCTGCAGAGGCCGGAGAGAAAGCCCAGAAAGTACCCAAGAAGACGAAGAAACTGGACGAGGAAGAGGGCATGAAGATGGACGTCGGGTTTCAGGAACATCATGGTGCAGAAGACGCAGCTCCGGCTCAAAAGACAATTGCTGTCATGCCTATCAACCGATCCAATCTCCCCGACCTACTCCCTGACGAGTATCTCCAAGATGACGATGAACCCGAATCGCTCACTGACCTAGAGTTGGAGGTGGCAAGGATGAAACCCAAGAAGATGAAGTTCACAGATCTCGTCGAGAAGAAACCGAAAGATCGCCGGAAAGGGTCAACTACTTATCGAGTCTTGGAAGTTCGCAGCAAGCATTTGGCGCCAAAATCTTCGTTCCATGCGAAAACTACGAAGGAGTCGTGGCTGAAAGGTCGAGCGCCAAATGGAGGTGGAGGCATACGGAAAGTTGCATCCAGTGGATTCTTCAAGAAGAAATAATATGGGGAGGGGAGAGACAATAATGGAACAATAAGAGATAAACAGACGAACTGTACCTGTTGGATTGGGCTTACTTGCTGAGCCAAAGACGTCGCAACAGGTAGTGCCTAGCTAGGTATATGCGATGTGCAACCGAATCCATCAACCTCCAAGTCAAAACCACTTTATATCGCGATCGTTACTGGACGACACATGGGTGATCCATTTGTTGATTTTGCTTTGCTACAATGAAGCTCCCCCAACGCCCTTTAAACTCCCACAGCTATATTACATCTTCGCATCTACCACCGCCTCAGTCTCCCACAAGACTTGAACCATAAAACATCAACGTCCAATGATGATCCCGCTAATTCCGTGCAAGCCTACAACCCAGCATTCTTCGAGAGGCTCAAATAGCAGTAACATATGATGGTCAATCGATCCAATGCATGGTTGTTCGGAACCGCAGTGATGAGAGAGGCGAGTCACTTCCCATGTTCTCGATCATCGCTCGAAGTGCGGAAGACGAGGCGAAAGTCTTGCTTGTACCTGAGAGCAGTAATAACGCTCGAACAGGCACGCCCACGATGGTCAGAACGAATACCATGGTCCGGCCTTCTCTGCATTGAATGAGCATCAGCACTAGTAGAGTAGTCGGCGAGACCAAGAAGGCGACACTCATACTACCAGAGGTGGGAGAGTTGAGTGGATGTGTATAGAGGTTGTTGGTAACGGGGTGGTGGAGTCTCATCTTGAATCGATGATTGATAGCCAGATGTGAAGTGGGGAGGTGACCCCCATTGGTCGATTGCGTAGAGATGTCTTCATTAAAGTCAGTTTTGGTCAATTCAACGGTGGCTCTAGGTCGCGATTCGAGTCGCAAATTGGAAGAACGGCATTGAACTTACGCTTAGATGACGGATCATGGTTTGAGAAGGACGCCGAGTCGCGCTGGTCATCTCCATTAAAGCCTCGTCAATGGTGGCGTAGGCCTGCAACATCCTCTGGAGTAAGGTAAATCTCCATCATGTGCTCTTTATTTCACGGCAAACCAATTTGTTCTGCTGCAGCATTCCTACGCTACTTCCTTCGCCCCAAAGTTTCATCGGGAGCCATTGGAAGAGAGCAATTCTGTGAAACTGTCAGATGAGCTGTTGTTTGGGGGCGAAATATAATGGCATTTTAGGACGAGCTGATATCTAAGGAGCTGAAATACAAGGAGAGGAAGAGCTCTCTTATACCACAAAGGAGGGGGAAATACAGGCTATACCTGATTAGGCAATTCCAATCAACAGAAACCTTAACCGCCAACCTCACGTCTGGATTTGGTCCTGCTTGCATGAATGATCCAACCACATCTCGGGATCTTGCACCCCCAGGATTCTGCATATCAAATGAAATAAGTCTTAAAATTACAGAGCCCTCATCTTCGGAGTATTTCCAACGGCTTCATCCCTTCACGCCGCCTAGCTGTTCATAGCTTCACATCCTCTAACCTTAATCTCCTCCAAATTCCGTCACTTTCATTCTGTATTTTATTACCAAACAACAAAACCAAAGCGCCCCCTCCCCCCAAAACTTCACAAGCTAGGATATGCCTTCAAAATCTTACGAAACGATGACCTTGGATAATGCCCGTGCACAAGTGCACGGTAAGTTGCTCCAGCCTCGCGTCATTCCATATCCTTCCACCACTAATTCCCGACATCAAACCTCAAATCTCTCTAGGATCCGACATCTAAATCCTCACCTTGTCCATTGGTCACAAATATCAAGCAGTCGCCATGAGTTTCAATCCCTTCAACGCAACATGGATCAAGTTCCTGCATCTACTCAAGATGCTATTTAGAGTTTGTTTAGAGGAATACAAAGGGAACTCGCGAAGCATTTCGCGGCAAATGGAATTGTGGTCCTTTTTGGGGGAATATGGTGCAGACAATCTTATATAATAAATATTTATTATATTATAAGCTATATACTATAGTATATATAGAAGTAGGCTATTTACTATTCTCTTTTTATAAAAAGAGCTTAATACAAGAGTATTGTTTATTTTAAATTAAAGTTAATAAAGTTAATTAATAGTTTAACAGTTAATGTAAATAGCTAGCTACCTTAGCAGTTATATGTGGCAGTTCGCTAACTAGGCAAACATGGTAAGCGTGTGAATAGCTTTGACTATTGCGCTAACTGACCAAATGTAACAAGAGCCTAGGTCTAGGCTTCAAGGAGGAATAGTCTATGTCTACGGACGCCCCAAAAGGTCTGGCTTAGGTCTACGGAAGCCTCGAAGGTCTCGAAAGCTTGACAGAAGGTCTAGACCTCAGTGACCCCGAAGGGCTTGGAAACGCTGATAATAGTATATAGGTAGCTAGCTGCTATCGTACAGACTAGTAACCAGGAGTAGAGTATAAGTAAAGCTTGCTAACCTTACTTGAAGAAAGGCAAGCTTGAATTTCGGAAATCAGATCATACGAATACTCAGGAATTGTACTAATTGTGGACCAACCGACCCACTAATTTTCGGCTGCGCACATATTAGTGGGCTTTAGTAATACAGTCGTTTTTTATTAATATAGTCGATTTTTCAAGGTATAATAACTCTATTATAAATTATCTTAATGTTATAATTTTTTTTTAATAATATAAATACTATATAAAAATAAAACAATTAAAATATAATCTAGGAAATTATTAGGTCTATAGTACAAAGGGAAGGCCTTAATATTTTTATATTTATCTTATCTATAACTACTTAAAAAGTACTTTATTTTATAAGAACTTTAATTAATTAACTACTATAACTAATATTATATTACTAATAATTATCTTTAAATTATCTTCTTTTATTTTAATAAGATTTTTAAACTTATTATTATAAAAAGAAGGTATATACTTAAAATTTTAAAGTTATATAAATTATAAATTTTTATACTTATTAATATACTTATTAATATACTTATTAATATACTTTTAGTTAATTTATATTATTTTATATAATATTTAAACTTAATAAAAATATTAAATTATCTTTTTATATTAACTATAATAGCTTTATTATATAAAAAGGAATTTTAATTAATATATATTAAATTATAATTTAAGTTTATTAATTAAAAATAATTTATTAATTTTAATCTTTTAATTTTTTTTTATATTATAACTTACTTATAAACTTTAATTAAAAAAAATTAATTATTTTAATTATATAATTTAGCTTTATATTCTTAACTTTATTTTACTTATTTTAAAAAATTTCTTTTTTATAATATATTTAATTAGCCTTTATTTTCTTTATTAGAACTTTATAAGATTATACTTAAATATTAAAGTCTTTTTTCTTTTACTTTACTTTAATATTTATTATAATTTTATTAATCTTTTACTTTTAAATTAATTAAGACTTTAAAAGTTTTAGCTTTATAATTTATTAATATACTTATTAAGATTATATAAAGAAAGATATTAATTTAATATTATAGTTAATATAATTATTAAAGTATATATTTAAGTATTTTATATAAGTTATATAAGTAATAGTAATTAAGGGATATTAAAATAACTTAAAAGTAATTAATATTTTTAAAGGTTTTAATATTATATTAAAAGTATTTTTCTTTTTACTTTATTAATATAAAGTTAACTTTTTATAAATTACTTAAAAATTAAATAGTTTTAAATTAGTCTTCCTTTATATTAATTTAATAGTCTATAATTAAAAGGTTTAATATTAAATAATTTAATAAGTATTTAAGAAGTTAATCTTTATATACTTATAATTATTATATTAAATAATATTTTAAATATTAATTTAATACTAATACTTAAGAAATTAAAAAATATTAATATTAAGTAATTAAAGTAAGTATATATTATATAAAAGAAGCTAAAAAGAAATAATTTTATATTATTAATAATAAAATAAAAAGCCCTTAAAAATATAACTTTTATATTTATTAAAGATTAATATTTATTACTTTCTTTTTATTTTTTTATATATATTATTATAAAAGTAAATAAAATATTTTATAATAAGGCTTTTATTTAAATATTTAAAAGAACTTATAATAAAAAGAGTTTTATTTTTAAGGTTATTTTTAAAGTACTTTTTAAGTAAAATATTTTTTTTAAAGATAAGTATAAAAAGAATTATATTATTATTTATATATATTATCTTAACTATAGTTAAGAACTTTTAATTATTAAGATTTATAAAATAAATAGCCTTAGTTAATAAGTATATAATAATAATTCTATTAATAATAACTTTAACTTAAAATTTTATTTTATTTATATTATATATATTTAAGAGATTAATATTATATTTAATTATTATATTATTAAACTTATTAAAGTACTTTTTAAGATCCTCCTTTTTATATACTACTTTCCTTTTTACTACTAATATCTTTATATAAAGGGATTTATACTGTGGAGGGGCAAAATGCAAGTATAAGCGCTTCCCGATTGCACTGTATATCGCACGTGCTCTCAGTAAGGGATGAAACCAAAACGAAAACTAACGACGTAAAAC
>NXFV01001872.1:0-18983 GCA_002803225.1 Gamarada debralockiae
TGTACTACAGAATGTATGCGAAAAACGAGATGTATAATTGCGATGTTATCTAAGTGCTACTCTAGCTGCGAAGGCCATTTATCCCCCGCTGACACGTGACGAAACTAGCTAAGCGAGGTTCTTACAATTGTAAGACCTACTAAAAACCTGAAAGGCAAGGCAACAACAACTTTCCAGACACATTTCCCTGCCACAATACTACTTCTTATTCCTACTAAACTATTAATATACCTATTATATATTTAGCTAATACGTATTACTAGTTATATAAAGGATAGAATTTATAGCTAACTTAATATAAATCTTATTAGCCTAATACCTATAATAAATTAAGAAGTTAATATATAATTATAATATATCCTTTTAATTAGTATTTAAAGCTCTATTAGTTCCTCCTTTTATATTTTATATTAAATAGCCTTTAAGACGTACTTTAAAGAGTTAATAAAGGATATAAAACTTAGTTACTACTTTTGATTTTTTGACTCCTAGTATTTTATTATAGTACTTAATAGCCTTAGTAATATTTGTCTCTCTTTTTATATTAAATTTAGTTATATTATTAATTTATTATAAATTATTTAAGAATTAAGGGTTAAAAAATCAATTGTATTAATAAAAAACAACTGTATTACTAAAGCCCACTAATACGTGCGCAGCCAAAAATTAGTGGGTCAGTTAGTCCACGATTATTAATACAACTACTACTTCTTTATTCACTAAATTGCTACTTCTCTGATATACTGTGATCTATCCTGTTGCCCTCCAGCTACCTTAGCTACTACACCAAAAAGCACAAGAATAAGGTTGGGGGCCTTATTTGCTATTCTACTATATTGTAGTGGGGCGAAATGCGAGTATGAGCGCTTCCCGATTGCGCTGGGCATCGCACGTGCTCTCAGTAAGGGATAAAACCAAAACGAAAACTAACGACGTAAAACGAATGTCATAGTGCTCGAACGCACTGCAGAAAACGAGATGTATGATTGCAATATTGTCTAAGTGCTACTCTAGTTGCGAAGGCCATTTATCCCCCGCTGGCACGTCACGAGGCTAGCTAAACGAGGTTCTTACAATTGTAAGACTCACTAAACCTGGAAAACAAGGCCACAACAAATTTTCCCCACCACAAAATATAGGCGACTACAACGCCACCACGTGACACCGGCGCTGTCATAGAAATATAGTAGTAGTACTAATAGGCTATATTAAAACTATTATAGACTTTATATAGTTCTATTTTAGAGGGGTTTATAATTATAAGTAATTAATTTATAATCTAATTAGTTAAAAGGATTTATTTAGTATTAATTTATTAAGGGATGCGCAGGCATAATTGTAACTATGGGCGTTATTACAGAGTCGTAGTTTTTACAAGCCAGTTTGCTTAGCAAGCGGCTAACCAGTCATTAGACTCTAGGTAATTATAGACCAACTGACCCACTAATTTTCGGCTGCGCACGTATTAGTAGGCTTTAGTAATATAGTTGTTTTTTATTAATACAATCGATTTTTCAATTCTTAATTCTTAAATAATTTATAATAAATTAATAATATAACTAAATTCAATATAGAAAAAGAGATAAATATTACTAAGGCTATTAAGTACTATAACAAAACGCTAAAAGTTAAAAAATTAAAGGTAGTAGCTAAGTTTCATATCCTTTATTAACTTTTTAAAGTATGTCTCAAAGGCTATTTAATATAAAACACAAAAGAAAGAACTAATAAAGCTTTAAATATTAATTAAAAGAATATATTATAATTATATATTAACTTCTTAATCTATTATAGGTATTAGGCTAATAAGATTTATATTAAGTTAGCTATAAATTCTATCCTTTATACGACTAATAATACACATTAGCTAAATATATAATAGATATATTAATAGTTTAGTAGGAATAAAAAGTAGTATAAATCCTTTTATACAAAGATATTAGTAGTAAAAAGGAAAATAATATATAAGAAGAAGGACCTTAAAAAGTACTTTAATAAGTTTAATAATATAATAATTAAATATAATATTAACCTTTTAAATATATATAATATAAATAAGATAAGGTTTTAAATTAAGATTATTATTAATAAAATTATTATTATATACTTATTAATTAAAGTTATTTATCTTATAGATCTTAATAATTAAGAGTTCTTAATTATAATTAAAATAATATATATAAATAATAGTATAATTCCTTTTATACTTATTTTTAAGAAAAATATCTTACTTAAAAAGTACTTTAAAAATAACTTTAAAAATAAAACTCTTTTTATTATAAGTCTTTTTAAATATTTAAATAAAGGCTTTATTATAAAATATTTTATTTACTTTTATAATAATATATATAAAAAGATAAAAAGAAAGTAATAAATATTAATTTTTAATAAATATAAAAATTATATTTTTAAAGGCTTTTTATTTTATTATTAATAATATAAAATTATTCTTTTTTAGTTCTCTTTATATAATATATATTTACTTTAATTACTTAATATTAATATTTTTTAATCTTTTAAATATTAATATTAAATTAATATTTAAAATATTATTTAATATAATAATTATAAGTATATAAAAATTAACTTCTTAAATACTTATTAAATTATTTAATACTAAACCTTTTAATTATAAACTATTAAATTAATATAAAAAAAGATTAGTTTAAAACTATTTAACTTTTAAATAATTTATAAAAAGTTAGTTATATATTAATAAAGTAAAAGGAAAAATACTTTTAATATAATATTAAAATCTTTAAAAATATTAATTACTTTTAAGTTATTTTAATATCTTTTAATTATTATTATTTGTATAACTTATATAAAGTACTTAAATATATATTTTAATAATTATATCAACTATAATATTAAATTAATACTTTTTTTTATATAATCTTAATAAATATATTAATAAACTATAAAGTTAAAACTCTTAAAGTCTTAGTTAATTTAAAAGTAAAAGATTAATAAAGTTATAATAAATATTAAAGTAAAGTAAAAAAAGAAAGGCTTTAATATTTAAGTATAATCTTATAAAGTTCTAATAAAAGGAATAAAAGCTAATTAAATATATTATAAGAAAAAGACCTTTTAAAATAAGTAAAATAAAGTTAAGAATATAAAGTTAAATTATATAATTAAGATAATTAATTTTCTTTAGTTAAAGCTTATAAGTAAGTTATAATATAAAAAAGAAAGTTAAAAAGTTAAGACTAATAAATTATTTTTAATTAATAAACTTAAGTTATAATTTAATATATATTAGTTAAAATTCCTTTTTATATAATAAGACTATTATAGCTAATATAAAGAGATAATTTAATATCTTTATTAAGTTTAAATATTATATAAAATAATATAAATTAATTAAAAGTATATTAATAAGTATATTAATAAGTATATTAATAAATATAAAAATTTATAATTTATATAATTTTAAAATTTTAAGTATATACTTTCTTTTTATAATAATAAGTTTAAAAATCTTATTAAAATAAAGGAAGATAGTTTAAAGATAATTATTAGTAATATAATATTAGTTATAGTAATTAATTAATTAAGGTTCTTATAAAATAAAGTACTTTTTAAGAGGTTATAAATAAAGTAAATATAAAAATATTAAGGCCTTCCTTTTATATTATAGACTTAATAATTTCTTAAATTATATCTTAATTATTTTATTTTTATATAGTATTATACTATTAAAAAAATAATTATAATATTAAGATAATCTATAATAGAGTTATTATACCTTGAAAAATCGACTGTATTAATAAAAAACGACTGTATTACTGAAGCCTACTAATACGTGCGCAGCCGAAAATTAGTGGGTCGGTTGGTCCACGATTATAAGCAAGAATGATAAGATCATAAGTGAAAGACATTTGACTACTCTAATAATTAAAATTCCAAAGGAATCTTACAAGCCTTCATCCACTACACGGCTCTTCCTAAGTCGACTAAGGACCTCTATTGTCCACAATGTATGTTTATGGTGTTTGCCTAATAAATCAGTCGGAATACGATAGACCTTTTGTTGTAAAGCTAGAGCACTGTCGGTGTTTCCTAGTTACTCTAGAACAAATGCCCAGATTATTCATAGCCCACAATGTATCTGCATGATTCGTACCAAGCACCTCCACAAGACCATCTAATGCTTTCCGATACATCTCTGCGGATTTTCTAACCTCCCTTGCCTACGGTAGAGTGCAGTAACGTCCATCTCCGCCCAGAGGTAGTGAGGATGCATGTCAGCAATTTCTTCTGTATAGCTAAAGCTTCGTTGTGCAAGCAAATTGCTTCTGTAAATTTGCTCTGCTTCCGGTATGTTCGGGCCAATGTATTAAGAGTCTATGCAATCTGTATATCATCCAGGTGGAGGAGAGCGCGAAGTCTTTGAAGGGATCGTAATGCATGAGTACTGCTCTTTCAAAATGACCTAGGTGCCAATATATCCGCCTAATTTGTCGACATTCCAGACTGTCTCCAGGTGATCAGAGCCAAAGTTGGTTTCCTGTATGGCAAGTGTTTGCTCTTGAGTTCTGGCTGATAACTCGACCTGCTGTTGTTGGTCATAAACAATTCCCAGACTATTGATCAGCTAAGCAGTTGAAATATGCTCTTGCCCACACCGCTGCCGTTGTAAATCCAAAGCATCAGTAAGCAATTTCTCTTCCTCTGCTAGCCTTCCGCCCATGGCGTACTCCGGGGATAAGTCTCGGATTAGCATAAGCTTATCAAAGTAAGAGATTTTTGACATCGAGTTGCCGAGGAATGGATTGCTGTACCCTCTGCTCTCTGAAAACGCACTGTCCCAAAGAAATATTTCTTGAATATCCTGAATCCAGTCAAGAAAGCGGGCCCTGGACAAATTTTTGGTAGCCTTGTTGAACCTAGTCTTTCATGAGCTTTTTGCTGCTTGAAGACATACTGTAATGGATAGGTCGAAGACTGACAGAAGAGAAATATTAAAATCCAAGCTTGGCGGCACAACTTTGATGAGAGTATATCAGTAATCTATTGATCGAGCGCAGAATTGTACATTGACCTGCTTAGATGGAGGCACCATAACAGGGTTGCATAATCGAGAAAAGGGGTTTCTAGTAAAGAGACCTTAACCTTTAACTCTTATCCTAATATCTAAGTATATTATGCCTAAATACTTATTTTACAACCATTCCTCGATTTGTTAACCCTTATATATCTAATAAGCTGTAATTATTAATTCAATAATTATAGAGTATTAATATATTTTCAATTAAGTCGATTATTAACAATAGCTATATATAGCAGAGATATTGAAGGTAGAGAAAATTGGGCCCTATAAGCCGCCCGCATATAGTGAACCATGGATTCTGGTGAACCGTAGTGTAATGCGGGCTAAACCCATAGCATGGTTCAGACCCACACCGCGGTGCACCGCAAACCACGGCGCACCATGACGCGCCCTGAGCGTCACTGTTGGAACGTGACACCTGAGTCATAACCCATGTGACTCATGTCACGTAGGGCATGAGTCACTAGATTCACTACGCTGTATATATAGCCCTTGGGCCACTGCTCTCTAAATATTAAGCTTTCACATTCTACACTTATGACCTCGCAATAGTCACTACTACCTTATATCAAGGACAGGACTTCCCTGGACTCTAGACTACAATCCATGAACACTACATTCTAAATTATCCAAGATGTCACTCCACGCACTTTCCAACGAGCTCCTTCTCGAAGTAATACAATACTTGCGCTATGACGCAATTAGACAAGTCCATCACCTGGCTCTCTGCTCTAAACGCCTCAACGCACTCGCAACTCCCTTTCTCTACGATACCTTCCTCCAAGCAACATAGAAGGAAGACCAACTCTTTGCTTGCACAATACTATCTAAGCCCGAACTTGGTAGCTACGTGAAAAACTTTCAATCAAGAGCATGCGGTGACGGCTATAGGTCAGCTATGGACGTTAAATTCAGAGATGAAGACCTGGCAAGATGTAGGGCTCAAATGAAAGCCCTTGGATACTTAGATAAAGAGGAGGAGATATGGATTAAACATTTGGAGGGCAAGGACTGGGATGCGTTGATGGGGTTATTGCTGAGTTGTGTTCCGAATGTGGAGAGTATTTATATGCCGTCTTATAGTGGGAATAGCAGCCACTTTAAGGGAGTTTTGGAAAATGCTACACGTCTTCAAGCGAAAAGACCCGAATCACCATTTGCCTTGAAACATCTACAATTTGTTTCTGTGGCGTGGCACGATATAGAGGATGGAGCGTGGCGCCATACTGGACTCGGTCTTAACGATATTCTCCCTTTTCTCGAGCCAAAATCTATTACTCACGCAGAATTCCTTGACGTCTTAGAAGAATTCGGAATAGTTAATCCCGACCAGCAAGGCCTTGCCGCAAAGACGCTACTACTCAACAACAGTCTTATACATGGAGAAAGCCTTGTTAGCTTCCTCCAGTGCTTTAAGAATCTAGAGAAATTTCTTTATAATCTAGGCCAGAGGACGGTTGAGAATGCAAATTTCGTGCCACAAAAGGTTGGAGAAGCAATTTCACATTTAAAAAATTGCCTCAAGGATCTAGGGATATATGCCAATAAAAGGTATAACGTTTTTAGCGCTAAGGAGAAGACTCGGATTGGATCGCTAGCAGACTTTAAGAAGTTGCATACAATTTCTTTAACGGCAGACGTTCTGTTTGGTCCGCTTGATGGATATATGCCAGAAGAACATTTAGTTAATCTCTTGCCAAAGACTTTAGAGAGTTTAGAGTTGTTTGGATACAATAGGCGCATTATTCGCTACATCCTTGAACTCTTGAGACGAAAGGAGGAGTTGCTACCGGAGCTTGTATTCATTGGACTCGAGTCATATTGGGGCCAATCGCCCTGGGTTATTGGGCCAGTGCTGCAAGGGTTTAGGGGGGAATGTAGGGCCTGGAATGTCCACCTCGAAGTTAGACCATAATATATATCGTTTCTTCCCAGAGACACACTCTTGTATTGTGTATAAGTTCGTGTGTCCAGTGAAAAATATACTGCTTGAAACGCTTGAGAGTTTCAAGCTTTCGACAATATCCGCTATTTAATTCACTTAATTTGAAATAAACCAATAAGGTTCTAAATTTCTAAGATAAATCGTTTAAGGAAGTGAAGAATTAGTATATTATATTCTAATTTATGTAGTAATTTGTCTCGTAGAAATATACAAAGGTATATCATTAAAAAGAAAAACTTCAAAGGTTAGTGGCTTAAAATTTCCAGTCAGCGGGAACTCATGGCTGGACTTCAAACTGAAATCGATGGAGATAGACTTCTACTTTGTGCGATGAACGGCAATTCGGCTTCCTATTCGAGATACCTGGGGACGTCGATATCACAACTGCGCCTCTAATGTTGAATGCATACCTTCAAGAAACTAAGATTAACAGTGCATCTATTCCGCTCCCTACCTTCGGTGAGTGAATTAAATTGGCACAGAGCCTCGTATACTCCATAGCAGAACTACACGGCGCAGGGTATTCTTCACAAAAGTCTGCATAGCGGGAATGTTCTTTTCTTTCTGGCCCGGTTCACAAATGCCATTTCGACCTCTGCGCCATTCATCGGGGGTCCGAGATTAGTAGGCCAGACCAAGGTGGCCAATTGTCCCTCGCCCTTAAAGGACAGCGCTTTGACATATACAAACACGCAGAGCTTCGTGACCCTCTAATGCCCTACAAGGGCGGCCGCAATTTGTACGAAAGCATGACGTGTATAGTCTTGGATTCGTACTTCTCGAAATTGGGATTTGGAAACCTCTTGAGCCATTCTTTGGGAATAAAGCATCGTCGCCATCCTTTGAAAGTTCCGAGAGATTAGTAAATATTGCTCGCGCAAACCTGCATCACCAGATGGGCGTAAAGTATTGCGAAGTGGTCCTGGAATGTATTGACTGTGATCAAGCGGAATTAAGTAAAACCGTATCACAGAGTTTAAGCGCCAAGAGCAAATTGGATGGGAACACAGATGACGAACGAGGCGGGGTGTCTTTGGAATTGTTCATCGAGAAGGTGATCGAAAGGCTAGAGGGGTGCCATTGCCTAGTGTGAACCAAGAAGTACATATAACATACACGGAACGGCCCTCACTGAGAGTAGTAAACTCATTGGCGCAAAACAGCCCTCACTGAGAGTAGTAAACTCATTGGCGCAAAACAATATAAGTTATCAGATTAAGGAATTCGAAGAACTCGCGCCATGGATCAAGTCGACCTATCTAATAGCTGACCATTCTTCGTTGCACCATACTTCTTGAGGTGCTCATCCATCTCGCTAGTCCTTCTGTTCCATGTCCTCCGCTCTAGCTCGTCCACTACTTGAAGCTCTTCCATGTCCCCAAATAAGTCTTGCTTAAGAAGCTCTAATTCGTCAAGTGGTGTAGCGCCATTTGCTCTCCTCGCTTTACATCGGCGCCGGCGGACTCGAATAATACCTCCGCGACGGCGACATTGCCGAAAACGCAGCAAAATGTAAAGGTGTTGCTCCAGTTTCGTCAGGCCGGTTGGCATCTTCGGAAGTGGCGTAATGATCGAGAAGGAAATTGATATTGTCCGCCGGGGACGGGTCTGTTTCTAGTAACGCTGAGTGTCATACAGTTAGTACCGCCATTTGATGTTGAAGTCACTGGGTTAGACCTTACCGTTGTCAAGAAGGCTGCCGTCAGATGGAATAACGTGAACCCATTATCACAGACAATAAGCTCGGGTGGTGAATTGGTGGCTGGAGGTCGAGTAGATAGCTCATCTGCTGCCTCGAACTAGCTGCGTACTGATGACTCGTATGGTGCTCCCCAGTCTGACCCGATTGTGTAAACTTAGTGTACTGAGCACCATGACTCAGCAGTATATCAGCACATCCAAAATCCTCCGTTTGGACCGCCACATCGAATGGTGTATGACCCTGACTCAGAGTCCTGGATTTACAAAACACCCAATCTCGCAACCGAGACGACGGAGACGCTCTAGGAAGGAGGAGGTGAGATTTGGTATATAACTGACGATGTAGTGTAAATTATTTCTGCCTGACGCGTCTGTTGCCGTGAGGTTTGCGCCTTTGTCAGATAGAGCTTGCATTGTCTCCTCGTCGCCTCAAAAGAGGGCTATGAACAGCGGGGCTGATTGGCGTGACCGCCCAGTTGTGTGGGACGGTTGACATCGATTTCTGGAATGCGAGGAGTGATCGGACCATATCATTTGCCCCCCACCCAACGCAAGCGTCATGCAATGGGTTACGGCTCTCGGGGCATTCAGCTTCGTAAGCTTCAATAGCGGAGCGAGATATGAGGATTTGCAGAATTGGGCCCAGACACTCGGGATATGAGATGCCTCCTCCGTTCTGGAATCAAATGTATTTCGGCTGTTTGATCAGATGCTTAAATGCGGCCAGGTGAGACCTTCTCCGTCCATATCTTCAAAGGGGATTTCCCCATTGGCGTTGCCAATCTTCTCAAAGAAACGCCGAGGATCATGCAATTCGTAATTGTCGCGGATTTTAGTTCCAAATATATCGAAACCCATGCCGCCATAAATTGTCCGAATTTGCACTCTGAATAGTCCATTCAAGCCATTTAGGGCGTAAAGATATGGAGAATGGGATTTTCATGACTGCAAGCAATCTATAGCAGTGCTTTTGAGCTTGTGGAGACTCTAGTTCTGCTCCCAGGATCAACCATCGAGAAGCCTGGTCGTAGTCGGCATTGTAGCCAAAACCTTCAATAAAGCACATTGAGAGCTCATATGACGCGGCTGCTATTCGAGCTTTGTGATTAGGGGACAGCCCTATCGCTAACTTTATGGACACTATTCGCTGAATGTCATTAGCTATCTCCGTCGCGATATTTTTTGGTAGTTGGACTCTAATCTCACCAACTTTTTTCCAAGGTCGGTTAGTAAGCTTCAACTCAGGCGCTAATCACCCTCGGCTCACCCAGCTCACCTGAGCTGCCTGAGCAACCTGAACAGTCCCTGAGTAGTCCCTAAGCAACCTGAGCAGTACCCGCTTAACTAATGAGGCTAGATGTTGGCTTAGGGCGGATCAGGTTATTTTTATGACAGGCTAGCAAGAGTTATATTTCAAACTAACGCTACTGTATAATACAAAGAGAATACTCTAAGAAGAGAAGAAAAGAATACTTGGCAACAATCCAGTAGTAAGCAACTGGCTAGTTGCCATAGCGACGAACGCAGGCTGCCTTAGGCTGCCAAGTCCCACCTACGGGTGTAACCCGTCACATTTTGGTCAAGATTTGACGATTATTCCTAGGAGCCCAAAGAGGCTCCCAAAGATCCCGAACCGGACCTTTATGAAAATAGGTCTACGTTATCCCATGAGCCATTGGCCATAGCAATAAGGTATGGGGCCTCATTTCAGGAGAGGAATTTGCTATAAATCCTCTCCCTGCCACTATTAACTATCTGAATTGTCCCTCTCTAACTACTAAGCTATTTCCAATCTCCCTTTGTAGATATCCCATATTCTACGCCTCTTTATTCTTCAAATTTATCTTAACTTATCTATACTCTCGTTATCGTTGGACTCTTCAGTATACCAAAGCGTAGATCACCAGAGGACTTCTTAAAGAAAGCCCGCGAGAATAGCTCCGAGAACAGTAAGAATATTGTGACGGCGGGATCAATGCAAAGGTCTAAAGCGCGGAGTTCGAAGATCACGGTGTATATTAAAATACTAAGCTACAGAAAGAAGGAAAGGAAAGGAAGAAAGAAAGAGGGTAAGCCTCGACTTTTATGGTACTAGCTGCACGACCATCCACCGGTTCCAGCCGCAAACAGGTCATGTGATGGTGCCAGCCATCACAGATATTGTTACTAGAGAAGAAGTCAAGAAAAGCTCTAACTATATATCTTGAACAGATATACTCGCATAGTAGCGATATGGAAATAGTACGTCCCTACAATCCGAAATTTAGACTTTCAGAGTACTTAATTGTAACAGCTACTGATAGCTAGGCAGGTAGGAGAGGTAGGTAGCCGGCAATCACGTGCGCGGGGTAGTCCAATACCTATGATAGCTACTATAGCTTGGAGGGCAGCGGGAGAAATTAGAATATATCAGATAAATCGTCGTACATATCGTAAGAGTAGAATAATAGTCACAGGTAGGTCTTAAGTAGGTAGGAAGTGTGTTTCCTTGAGTATATCGTTGATTAAGTGAACTCAAGCTTACCCCTAAAGTTAGGTTAGTAAGCCTTGCTATATACTACTACTATGATAGTAGTATAGATAGCACTAAACTATCTTCGGTGAGACAAAAGCTATTTATCGGCGAGGCCGATCTATTTGGTATTCGCGATACTCTAGATTTACGAAGCTTCTGTAGTGTAGTTCTGGTCTATAAGACCCCCCTAACAGTCAGCAACTACCTTCCCTTGACTCCTGGCCTTATCCCTAAGGCCCCTATTATAACGCCATTGAACTCAGCCTCGGGCAACAGGAATAGTGATTTGTTAAGCTTCTTCTCGAGAAGGGAGCTGATGTGACAGTTGCAAGCAAAGACGGTTGGACACCATTAAACTCAGCCTCTAATAATGGAAATACTGATATTGTCTAGCTCCTACTTGAAAAGGGAGCCGACGTAATAGTTGCAAATAAAGACGGCTGGGCGCCATTAAACTCGGCCTCTAATAACGGACATATTAATATAGTCAAGCTCCTACTCGAGAATAGAGCTGATATGACAGTTACAAATAAAGACGGCTGGACGCCATTAAATTTGACCCCACTAAACGGACACATCAATGTAGTCAAGTATCTGCTTGAGAAGGGAGCCGATATGATTGTAAGTCAAGACGGCTGGACGCCGTTGAACTCAGCGTCAAGTAACGGACACATCGATGTGGTTTGGCTCCTACTCGAGAAGGGAGCTGATATGGCAGTTCCAAATAAAGGCGGCCGGACGCCATTGAACTTAGCCTCAAGTAATGGACACGTCAATATAGTTAAGCTCCTACTCGAGAAGGGAGCCGACGTGATAGTTGCAAGCCGAGACAGATCGACGCCATTGCATATTGCCTCAAACAAAGGGCACGTCGAGGTAGTCAAGCTGCTGCTCGAAGAAAAAGGCGACGCCAATGCGAAGGATGGAAGGGGCTGGACGCCATTACACTGGGCTTCAGCTAATAGATACGAGACAGTCGTCCAGCTGCTACTCGAGGAAAAGGTCGATGTCGACTCGAAAGACAATGACGGTCAGACGCTGCTGTCATGGGCTACCGAGAACGGACACGAGGCAGTGGTCCAGCCGCTGCTCAAGAATGGCGCAGATATTGCAGCAGAGGCTACGATGGTTGAGACTGTCCTGCACTCGGCTGCCCAGGATGGGTACGAGGCAGTCGTTGATAGAGAGCGGGATAGATGTTGAAGATGAGGATAAGCATAGAGAAAGGTCCCAACATTAGGCCACCTTAGAAGTAGTGTGGATCGGGGGAGAGGGTGTATTGAGGATCGCAGATTAGTAGGAGGGATCGAGGAGTCGCCGCAAGCTGAGCACGGCCGATTGCTTCCCTGTCTTAGAGGATTGAGGGGGAGCGTTCAAAAAACCAAGGAAAAGGGTTCGATATGTAGAAGTACTTCAGTGAATACCTCACAGGCTATAAGTTAGTATTTTGAGGCGTATTGTTTGCTACGAAGGGTTTTGAGAATGCGGTATGATACAATGGAATTGTCCAAGGAACTGAACACGAGATTGCGATAAATGTCTGTAGTTAATACATCCATTATTTCCGATAAATATGTTGCGCCTCATGTCTGCTTCCGATATCAACCTCTCCATTTTCTATTGTGGGTGGTTTCGCCCAGCATCTGACCACATCCCCCTCGCTTCGCTTTCCACACCCCTTCCCTCCACCGTACCAGCCCCCGCGATGGACTGGCCGACAGAAGGATAAAGTCTTTTTAGAGCTTGAGCTGCTGCCTGTCCACCTACGGGAGGAAGCCTACTCGCCTCTGGGCCGTATCATGTTCCAGCGCGTGCGTACTGTGGGCCAAGTCCTCCCAGGTAACTTGCCAAAGATCCATTCCCAAGACTTACCCTCTTTCTTGTATGCCAGGAAGCGCTGCTCGTCTAGGTCTGACCATCGGCTATGATTGCTCGTGCGCGGACGTCCCTGCTCGTCCTCGCTCGAATATCCGTCATTGTTGCTGCTGGGATTAGGATCGCCATCGCTCAAACCACCGTCGTGATCGCTGCTGGGCGGCTTACTCCCTTGCGATGCAAAAGTCTCGGTATCCACGACTTTGCCATTTTGGGATTAGACATGCGTATAGTAAGATGTCGTGCCATTGCTTTCAGCAACACCCTCCTTTCAACTTCATCGAATAATGAACCAGCATTGTCCCAATGCTCCGGTGAGGGAGGGCATCATGGATTTCTTTCTATGAGCAGCCATCGGTCCTCATCTGGAGTAGTGTGGCATCCTCTTCGGTTGTCCATTGAACACGCTTTTCCTGGGGTCGCAACGATGCTGGACGTATCTTAGAATATGTAGCAGCGTCATGGCGGATTGGAGACTTTGTTACCGCCTTCCTGCTAGAACAGATTTCCCATGCTTCAGGATTCATTGGTAGGTTAAGGTACTCCGAGATAGGTGGCAGTTTGAACTCGAGATTGTACGTTATATTATCCTCAATCCTAGTGCGGTTGAGGAAGCCATGGAAGGGCTATTCCTGATACTTGGTAAGTGGTGCTGCACCAGTTGCCGCACCAGTTGCCGCAGAAGGACTCCGAGAGGGTCGCGAGGCATAGTGCTGCTTGTCATCGACCAAGTTCGAGGGACATCCGTGATCAGCCTGGGGCTGCGCGTCACCAATCTTGAGGCGGGAGGTTGAAGGCGATACGAGGCGGCGAGACCGTCAGACGTGGAGAGGTGTAGTCACGACAGGCGCTGAGCGCGGCTTTCATCGCTTTGCAGGATGTGGGTCCTCATTGCTTGCGTCGCAGGTGTCATCGGTGTTTACGGAGGGTGGGTTTCGCTGCTAATCTCTGCATGCACCTCCTGACGCCCCAGCTTCTCTCCCCGTTTTCCCGACTTAAGCTCGCCGCCGGGTGCCGGGTCGGATGGAGTAGAAGGACTAGGACTTCGGGAGGCTCGTGAAGTATAGCGGTACTCGTCGTTGATCGGATGCTTGAGATGGATATGAGGCTGTGATTGGTTCAAGGATGGGGGCGAAGAGGCGGCTTGAGACATGTTCCATTAGCGATATGTTCCTCAAGTTCTTCCAAACTAGAATTCTCCTCAATCAGCTACTTACTTCTAAGGCAGCGACTCCCTTGCATTTCCAACCACTAACCAATACGCAGTGTCTGTCTTCCTCGTCCCTGCCACTCTGCTGACACCCTCGTACCCAAGCTCGCTCTTCCATGCTTTCCCAATGCTAGGTGCTCCGTGGTTCAATACATTGTATTGTTCGACTCGCCGTACGCGGCGCCCGCGCGAACAAGCTGTTATCATATGGTAATACCTCCGCAACTATTCCGGGTGGTCATAAGCCCGTAGGCCGGAAGGTAGTCCCGTTGCTTTGTACCAGACGTCGAATACCTCCACACGTATCAAAAGATCCTCCCTTAGTGATGGTCTATGATAAAGCCTTATCCATGCGCGGCTCGAGCCTTCGATCGTATCGCTCAGCTTTTCGCTGGTGGGTGAGTTGGGTGCCACGTTGCGGCTCCGCAATTTCCGAGTGCCCTCAGCTAAAGAAAAACTTTCCATCGCGGTACCAGAGGTTCCTTATTCGACGTGAAGGTCACGGTAACCGAAGTTCCGCGACTTAACTGTTATATGCCGGCTAAGGGCCTGCTTCTGACATATCGTGACATCGATGGGGTGGTTTTGTACAGGTTTGGTGGTAATTCCGCTGTTCGTGATGGTCTTGGTCGCACCGCGCAAATCCTCCCACACTAGGTAGCAACAGCTCCGATCACCACTACACTTCTACCTGAGACTATTTGGCTCTCACGAGTGTAACGAGTCATACTGGAAGGTTCGTAGGCCTCTCGTCTACAGTCGCTTAGAAACCCAGCTTTCGCTTTGCGCACTGCTGGAATTGGGCCTCGCATATTAATCTACCAGGCCAAACCGCCACCTAGCTTGAGGTAGTCTAGCACTAGACATGAGCTTGACGAGATTACAGATGAAGCTCCATTAATCAGTCTCTGTAAGTTGAAAGATGAATTGCAATAAGTTACAAGAAAGGTTAGTGTGCGGTGTTGTGTATGATGATGCCTGAATGTTCAGCTCTACCCCACGTTTTATCCTGCTTCTTTGCGCAATCGTGAACCCCAGCCTCATCTCACAATCCTCTCTAGCCAAGCTCCCCACTGTTCTCCAATCTCTCCTCAGGAGGGTCTTCCAGCTACTTTTCAATTGAAGCTCACTGCTATTCGTTTGGGACTTTCATCGTCATGTCTAACCTACTGGCGATTGCTTCGCGACTGAAGCCTGAAATTCGCCTGGCGCAAGCTGTTTCGCTGTTTGACGCCGACCTCTCGAACGATCAGAAAGCTGCCCTTCGTACCTACAGATCTCAACTTCAAGATGCTCCCCCAGGTCCTAGCGACGTCATGCGCTTGACCGCCGAGATTGACCGTCGCGCAACTGGAACGATTGGCGGCGGACGTTGCTTTGGACCAAGAATGACAAATTTCCTCTACGGCGTTCAGCAATTCGCTGCAATTGGGGACGTCGTAATAGGCGGCTCCCAGAACCTTATTGCTTGTGGTGTCTGGTCGCTGGTACGACTGTCATTACTTGTCAGTGCCTCTCTACCCTCTTTACTACATGTGTTACTAATACATTTTTAGTCGATTGTAAACTTCTCTTCCTGTCTCGAAAAGTTATCAAGTCTCCTCATGAACGCTGGCCGGTCAGCACCCCGTTACCAAAGGATCGCCTTACTCTATTCCCGATCTAAGAAACTACAATCACATCTGTTCGAATACTTTATTGTGGTGGTCGGCCTTTGTCATATGCTGTTTAGGTTCACACAGAAGTCGACTATTAGCCAATTTGCATCGAGTCTCAGCGACTCCCAGCTGAAAACGTACCAATCGGACCTCGATATCTGGGCAAATTCGATCAAAGAGGAGGAGAGCATACTAGTAGCAGAGAAGATTGAGGAAGAAGCCCAAGAAAATACCCGGTTTCGAGCTCTTTTAAGTAAGGGTTCTATATCTACTTCACTTGAGCAAAAGTTGAAGACAAAACTACGAGTCCTCGATTTTTGCTCTACATACGATTACGAGACACCATGGAAGCAGACTCGAAAGGTCGGAAACGCAACTCTTTTTAATCGAACGGCTGCCTACCAAGACTGGAAAGGCCAAGTAGATTCCTGTACACTTCTATATACAGGCAAGCTAGGATCTGGAAAATCCGTTCTACTAGCAAATATTGTCGATGATCTAAATCTCTACGTTCATAGCAAAGATATCGTAGTAGCTTATTTCTTTTGCCGTCACGATATTTCCGAAAGTTTAGACGCAGGGACAGTCATTAGGTCTCTAGTTCGACAATTGCTACGCCCTATTCCAGACCTTGCGATGGTAGCTGGGTTTTTGGACGACACTGCTTTAGCTCCGGATTTCGAACACGTGTTTAGTTTGCTTCGACAGGCCCTTCCATCTACCTATAAAGCGTATTTCATCTTGGATGGACTGGATGAATGTGACTACGACGAGAGAAATACACTGATCCTACAACTCCGGAAGCTCCAGGACACATTTACTATGCTTCTTTGCATTTCATTCAGACTGGAGCCCGACAATGTCCTGAAATTAAACCCGAAAGACTTTACTGCGCCTAGGAGCATCTCAATTCCCGAAAACAATCCCGATATTGAGTCTTTCATCGAGAAAGAATTAGAGACCTGCATAGAGTCCAAGAAGTTAATGATAGGAAATCCTACTCTAATATTAGAAATACGAGATGCTCTTCTCCAAGGGTCTCAGGGCATGTTTCTCTGGGTAGCTCTCCAAATTATATCCTTATGCGCTATGAAAACAGATGACGCTATACGTCGAGCTCTAGTAGATCTTCCTAAAGATCTTTCAGAAACGTTTGCTCGTATCCTAGCGAGATCGGAAGTAGCAGGACAGCCGTATCAGAGGCGGATCCTAGAGCTCGTCACTGTGGCCCAACGTCCATTGCAAGTCGAAGAACTTCGAGAAGCCTTAAGCGTAGTTCCTGGCAATACTACCTGGAACCCGGCAACCCTTCTTAATAACATATATTCGACACTTGCTTGTTGTGGAAGCCTCGTTATTGTCGATGAAGAGGAGTTGACCGTACGACTTGTGCACCACAGCGTCAAGCAATACCTCCTCACTAGGTTCAATACCTCAACTAGCATCAGGTTCACGACAGCCGAAGCACATAGGGCAATGAGAGATATCATCATTACCTACCTGAATTACGGCATTTTTGAAACACAACTGTCTGCTAGAGTAGTTCCGCAAATAATGACAGGATCAGCGCCGTCTAAAATCATTCGTTCAACTCTAGACTCCTCCGGCAGCGTTCGAAATCTTGCATTAAAGCTTTTGAAGTCCAAGAGAGCGCCTAACTATGATGTTGGCCAAACCCTTGCAGAGGCTAGCAAGCTTTTCAATTTCCGTCCAGTTGGTGAATTTCACTTTTATTCCTATGCGAGGTCATCCTGGCAACAGCACATCTTGTGCAGTTTAGAGCTGGAGCCTGTCATAAATAACCTACTACTCCGATTACTCCAAAAAGGGACAATAGATACAAGTGTAAGAGACAAATGTGGTCAGACGCTTCTGTCGCAGGTAGCAGAGCGAGGGCACGAGGCTATCGTCAAACTGCTGCTCGCGACAGACGAGGTAAACATCGAGTCGAAAGATAATAACGGTCGGACACCACTATTATTAGCTATCCAAAATGGGCACGAGGCCGTCGTCAAGCTACTGCTCGATACGGGCGAGATCGATGCTAATACAAAAGATGATAGTGGTTTGACACCACTATGGTACGCTGTCCGGAACGGGCACCAGGCCGTTGTCAAGCTACTGCTCGA
This sequence comes from Gamarada debralockiae, assembly GCA_002803225.1. Taxonomy (NCBI): domain Eukaryota; kingdom Fungi; phylum Ascomycota; class Leotiomycetes; order Helotiales; family Hyphodiscaceae; genus Gamarada; species Gamarada debralockiae. The sequence goes on from NXFV01001872.1 coordinate 18,093, forward strand.
CATAGGCAAGGTCGATGCTAATGTAAAGGATGACAGTGGTTGGACGCCGCTATGGTACGCTGTCCAGAACGGGCATGAGGCCATTGTCAAGCTGCTGCTCGATACAGGCAAGGTCAATGCCAATGCAAAGACTGACAGTAATCAGACGCTGCTGCTATGGGCTACTGAGAACGGGAATGAGGCTATTGTCAAGCTGCTGCTTGATAGAGGCAAGGTTGATACCAATGCAAAGGATAATAGTGGTTTGACGCCGCTATGGTACGCTGTCCAGAACAGGCACAAGGCTATCATCAAGCAGCTACTCAATACAGGCAAGGTCAATGTTAATACAAAGGATAATCGTGGCTGGACGCCTCTGTTGTGGGCTACTGAGAAGGGGTATGAGGCTGTCGTCAAGCTACTGCTTGATACAGGCAAGGTTGATGCTAATGCAAAGGATGGCAGTGGTTGGACACCGCTATGGTACGCTATCCGGAACGAGCACGAGGCCCTTATCAAGCTACTGCTTAATACAGGCAAGGTCGATGCTAATATAAAGATTGATAATGGTCGGACACCACTGTTTTACGCTACTGAGAAGGGATACGGGGCTGTCGTCAAACTGCTGCTCGCGATAGACAAGGTAAACGTCGAGTCGCGAGATAATAACAGTCAGACACCACTATTATTGGCTAGCCAAAATGGGCACGAGAACGTTGTCAAGCTGCTGCTCGATACAGGCAAGGTCGATGCTAATGTAAAAGATAATGGTGGTTTGACACCGCTATGGTACGCTGCCCGGAACAGGCACAAAGCTATCGTTAAGCTGCTGCTTGATACAGGCAAGGTCGATGCCAATGTAAAAGATGATAGTGGTTTGACACCACTATGGTACGCTGCCCGGAACAGGCA
>NXFV01001873.1:0-70642 GCA_002803225.1 Gamarada debralockiae
TAAAAGATGATAGTGGTTTGACACCACTATGGTACGCTGCCCGGAACAGGCACGAAGATATCGTCAAGCTGCTGCTCGATATAGGCAAGGCTGATGCCAATGCAAAAGATGACAGTGGTTTAACGCCGCTTTCATGGGCTGCTCAGAACGGGCACGTGGCCGTCGTCAAGCTGCTGCTTAATACAGGCAAGGTTGATGCTAATGTAAAGACTAAGGGTGGTTGGACGCCGCTGTTTTACGCTGCTGCGAAGGGGCACGAGGCTGTCATCAAGCTGTTGCTCAATACAGGCAAGGTCGATGCTAATGCAAAGACTGAGGGTGGTTGGACGCCGCTGTTCTGGGCTGCTCAGAACGGGCACGAGGCCGTCGTGAAGCTGCTGCTCGACACAGGCAAGGTTGATGCTAGTGCAAAGACTGACAGTGGTTGGACGCCGTTGCTGTGGGCTGCTGAGAATAGGCAGGAGGCCATTGTCAAGCTGCTGCTCGATACAGGCAAGGTCGATGTTAATGCAAAGGATGATAGTGGTTTGACGCCGCTGTTGTGGGCTGTCCAGAACGGGCATGAGGCCGTTGTTGAGCTGCTGCTTAATACAAGCAAGGTCGATGCTACTGCAAAGACTAATGGTCGGACGCCGCTATCGTACGCTGCTGAGAAAGGGCACGAGGCCATCGTCAAGCTGCTGCTCAATACAAGCAAGATAGGTTCTAATACAAAGGATAACAGTGGCTGAACTCCGCTGTTGGGGGCTCCTGAGAATGGGCAGGAGGCCGTTGTCAAGCTGCTACACAAGCAACATAAGTCGTAGAGTAATGAACATAATTATAGAGGTCTACCCTACTATAACTTCAATTGCTCAACATCAACTATAATATAGTCCTCAGCTTCGCTGTCAATTTCTCCTCTGCTCCTTCAACAGAGGACGATGGCCAAGCAGCGGGGGAGCGGGGCTTTTATGGATGTTTGAAAGCGGCGGCTGGCCCGTGCACCTTGCCCAACGCGACGGATGCCAAGCCCGGAGGGGCCAACAGCACATCTCGAATATAATAAATAACGTCATTGGAATAGAGCTACCAAGGGTTGCCCGCCTTAAGGAATGCTGCCCATATGACCATCAATGGTCGTCTGCTAGAGAGAGTACCTGAAAGGAAGGAGAAGTATACTTGAGAAGGCGCGGAGTATTTTCGTATTTTAGTTCAAGATGTGAGACGTAGTTCTCTATCAAGATCAATGTGAGCATAGAATCTAGAACTATTAACCCTTTTGGCGTCAATGGGAAGTGAATGTCTTGTCTAGATTATCTAGCTCTTTCTTGAGTCTAAGACATAGGGGATCACTTCCCTGTAGGCTACGTATAGTAGCTAATAAATCAGATGATGTTTGATCAACCAGGGGATTCTCATCCTGAGCAGCCTTCCTGGCTATCCCTCTGGTGACTGTCTGTATTCGTACGAAGTCTAAGAGGTGGCCAGCCTCATTATCTTCAGGTTCTTGCTCTGCTATCTTCTGTGGCTAGAGTCTTGGTTTAATATACTCAGCTGTCTTGCAAGCAGATGTCTTAGCTGGTCCAGGTAGTCGTGCTTCGGCTTTCTGCCCTTCCAGACACGACCAGTCCTGTATCGACTGTCCTATGCATGTATCTCTGTACAGCCCTACCCGGCTACAGCCTAGCCGATCCTTATGGCCAGCTACAGTCCTTACCCGTACCGAATCGGCCGTGGGAAGAAGTCTCACTTGATTTTATTACCCAATTGCCAGAGTCCTATATAGGGACCAGGGCGTACGACTCTATTTTAGTAGTAGTAGACCGCTATACTAAAATGGCTCAGTTTATACCGACAACAACTGATCTAGCAGCCCCTGAGTTTGCTGCTCTGTTTCACGAAAATATCGAACTTGGGTACGGCTCCCCAAGAGGAATAGTCTCTGACAGAGATACCAGGATTATAGCCAAATTCTGGGCTGAAGTCTGTACTTACTCCCTAATCAAGAGGCGCCTAAGTACTGCCTTTCACCCCCAGACAGATGGACAGACTGAGATACTGAACCGGACCCTTGAGAACTACCTACGAGCCTATACAAGCCTTGAGCAGATGAACTGGGCTATGCTACTGCCTAGTGCTGAGTTTGCATACAGCAATAGCCGAAGCTCAAGTACTAAGACGACCACCTTCATGGCCTTGTACGGCTATCATCCAGAGCTCAGGATCGATTTGGATGCCGTGGACGACATCACCGGAGGGGAGGCACCAGCGGCTCGGAACCGAGTCGGAAGGCTACAGGAACTCAGGAACAGACTCCGAGAAGAGCTTCTTAATAGTCAGGAACGACAGACCAAATACTACAATCAAAGACATCAACCTAAGCTCTTTAAACGAGGTAGCCTAGTCAAGCTTTCTACTAGGAATTTACGACTCAAAAACAAGAAGCTACAGCCTAGATAGGTTGGTCCTTTTAGGGTACTAGAAAGAATCGGTTCCCAGGCTTATCGAATAGTACTCCCAGAGAAGTACGAACGACTACATGATGTATTCCCTGTACAGTTTATCGAAGACTACCGACCCAAGGAAGGACAGCCGCTACTACCGCTCCCTGATCTCGAGGATGATACGGAATGGGAGGTAGAAGAAGTCAAAGATCAGGCTATCATCAAAGGACAGCTACACTACTTAGCCAATGGGAAGGCTGGTCGACAGAGTATAACCAATGGGTCCCTAAGGAAGACATGGGGAATGCTAAGTAGGCTGTACAACGCTATGAGAGGCTTCAGAAGAGAAAGCAGACAAAAAAGGACTAATTAGGAACTGTTTGTCTTTTTCCCACTGGGTTTTAATGAGGACAGTCGGAACCTAATAGGTTATTAGGGACTAGTAACTCTTAGGAGGGGGATAGTTGTAATAGGCAGGCCTAGACCCAGCTGCAAAAAGAAGCAAGGGATAGGACTCTCTTTGAGAAGAGCCGAAAACGGTTCGTAAGGGATAAGGAGGCTTATCGACTAAGCTTAAAACGGCTATGGAATCAATGGATAAAGGACAGAGATTACAGACTACCTAATCAGAGTCTAATTACTGTACGGACTTCCCTACAAAGTCCGCTATAAGAAGACCGCTGTATTCTCTCAGAGAAGGCCAAGCTTGAGTTCACTCATCAATCTACCCCTCTACTTATACTCATTAACTTACCCCCCTATTACCATCCGAGGCCCCTCTGTCTAGCTTACTCTGCCATACTGTGATCCCTCCTGCTGCCCTCCGACAGCCTAGCTGTTACAGTACCTGTCAGTGCGGCTTTACCTTCTATGTATAATATTTTATTTCTTTATATCTCTATTCCATAGAGGGTTAAGAGAACATATGCCTTTATAGTACTCCAGAATTGCCACTAGATTTCTAAGTGACTGTAGGTGGCCAGTGCAGGCGGTATCTTCAGCCAACTACTAGGAACCTGGCTGAACCCTACCCGGCTGCAGTCTAGCCGATACATACGGCTCTTCAGCTGACTGCTGGAACACTGACTGATCAGCCCTACCTGGCTGTAGTCTAGCCGATTCACACGGCTCAGATGGCCCTACCCTAGCTGAGTTACACAGCTTAGCCTGTGGCTAACAGGAACCAATCTCTTCTGCCTTTGGCAGGAACAAATCAGGCCCTACTAGCTTCTTGGCTAGTAGTTCTTTCTGAATAAGGCTTGGCTCCTTCTGAGCAGTTGCAATAAAGTCGGGCCGTCTCAAAGGCCCCTTGGCTGGGTTTAGGAGTCCTGGCTGATATTGTATAATAAAGTCGTACGGTATTACAGTCGTTTGCAAAACCGGCTTCCCCTCCATACGCACTTAGAAATTTCTTTATCCCTATCGAGCAAGGGGCCCAGAATCTCGCTGGCCAAAATCAGTTAGAATAATACAAGGATTCTGGAAATGGATCTTCTGCAAACTCCCTAAAAAGTACTCCGGAAGCCTGCAGACTAGCGACAGAGTGAGTGTAGGTCTTATAGAGGAAGTTTTACTAAGGAGACGGAGGTACCTTGTAGGTCGTGAAAACAGCTGTGTGCAAAGTAAGTGTTAAAAGTATAAGATGAAGGCGATGTCTCCTAATTGTTTTTGATATTGACATCATTATCATTCAAATTGATTGATTGATTGATTCTTACACTGATATGGCTAAAGAGCTACGCAGGAAACCACAGTATTGAATAATCCCCAGGGGAAACCTCTCCGGACAAAAACCCCTGGACCAGCCTGTCTACATGCCTGCTGCTCGTCGACGCGCCGCCGGCGTTCCAAAGACAAGATCAACCGTTAGGTTCTCCTCTTGTTGTCCCTCTGCTTGCCCTAAATCCAAGATATCCACTATTCCAAGCTACAGCAAGTATATAGGTCTACATGTATTCATGGCTCAGCAGTTTGGGTCTGTAATTATGTAGAAGAGTAAGGAAAGGCTAGCTAGAACATTGTAATCTCCAGGCCCTCACCGACCCTTCGCCCACAAATAGCCAGCACTCCTCCCTCTCCTATAACAGTGATTGTCGTCCCTAATTCGCCTAGGGAAAAGACGGCTGTATTTGAATAGCTAGCATGCTATTTATTCCTCTATATTTTTATACTAGATAGGTGGAGTGGTACTCTAGTCCTTCTACAGCCTTCCGGACGGCCACTTGTATATTGGCGTGGGAAGTGCGTCCACGTGACAGAGCCTAGGGTGCCCAATCCCAAGTTGAGAGGCAGGGTTTCGAACCCTCCACTGCGCCCGCCACTGACTAGCAACTCGCCGGTGGTCATCCACCACCCGGCTAATCTGTCGAACGCGGGCTTGTGTACCTAGGAGTGTCTGCCACCACTCCCACCCCCCATCATTCAAATTAGATTCATCAATAGTCTTCAAGTCCTATTTCTTTTCAATTGAAGTCGAATCCTATTCAGCTCCTGCTCTCTAGAAGAATAGAAGCGACTCGACGTTTACTTTAATTACTACTTTAATCTTCGTTATCAAGAGTAACTTAATACCTCATGGCCTTTGGTTATTCTCTCGGGGCACTCAGGCTATTTCATCAATTAAGTTCAACTGTATATTCGATCACTAAATTAATCTCTCTAATCTACTAAACTACTATCTCAAACACGCTACCCTTCACGATGCCTTCGTTATACACTCTTATCCTAGGCATAGTCTTTGCCGTGCTAGCCCTTATTCAACTCTCTACCGCATCTCCTGTCTTAGAAGAAGTAGCCGTAGACTATACTCCTCAGCCTCTAAGCCTATTACTATAGTCTCAGCTCCTACTCCAACTATACCCATCTCGGGAGATATGTACCTTCCTCCCCTATCCTTCCTCAAGCACCCCAAACTAAATGTTTCTTCCTCACAGATACCACCAAACTCCCCTCCGCACCCACCATCAACCAACACAACCGCGCAACTCCCACTATACCATTATCTGATAGTAAGCCTCTTTCCCGTCCCTTACTACACCTGCCTCACTCCAAGTACTTCTACCTTCAAGGCTAAGCTATACCTAACAATCCATCTCATAGACATAACAGAATTACCCTCAACCAACCTTATACTTGTCGCAGTAGCTCTAGGGAGAGGAGTTCAGAACTACACGTGTGCGACCGCAAGCTCTGTACCCGTAGTACTAGGTACAGAAGTAACCCTCTTTGACGCTATAGCCCTAGCCTCCTCCGATACCGATTGTCTAAACAGCTTGCCCGCGCTAGTAGTTTTTATACCGTTACCTAGCGGTTCCTACTTAGTAGCAGCAGGTACCAACCTCGATATATTAGGACACTATTATTTTGATTTAGTTGGGACTCTAAACTTTAACTTTTCTACTATGAATAAGATTGGATTCTTTCGAAAAACTGCCGCTATCAACGCTCCTGCTTTAGTAAACAAAGGGCCTATTGGCACAAGAGTAGTCCTTGGCTTCAGTTAGACAAGGCTAGTTACACAAGCATAGGAATTAGTTAAGTGTACTGGGTTGAGACAGTATAATAACGATCAAAGGGAGGAGTTGTATGACCTCGGATATCACTGTATTTGCCTATCAGAACACTTCAGGCAGATATACATATCCCGGGTATTCTTGTCGTTAGCGTCTTAGCTCTCATACGGGCAGCTGGTGCGAGAGGGGTTCGCATGACTTCGCACATTGCCCCTATCTGCCCATCCGAAGGCTTTAGGCAGACTGGCATATCCTAGGTCTTTCCCATCGTCCGGCGTCTCAGCTGCTAATCCTACAGCGGGCGTAGTCCAATTAACAAATCTTCAGGCCCCAGTAAACCCAAGCAATGCTCCTAGCAAAGCTTCGTATGATCCTGCCGGGTCGAATCAGCCTAGGGCCGCGCAATCAAGACGAATAAGAAATATGCTACGGCCAGGGGGAAACTCACTAGGAAGCTGCTAGCGCGTCGTCCTCCGGCGGCATTTGGGGCGCAGTGAGGCATTCTGCGACAAGGAGTATAGGCCAGGTCCACGGCCTCTCCGTCTCTAGAGCGTCCTGTAGTGAGGGGGGGTGATAGTGCGATAAGGTAGATCTCGAGAGGGTTTAGACGCTATCTAGCTCATAACTCAGCTAATGCGAGGCAACGGTATAAGAGGATCTGTATTATAGCCACTCAGTAGTATCGAACAGTAGGAGGCGATCGTGGATTCTGGTTGAAGTTGCCCGCACGATATTGGTATGGCCTCCTTAGCTGCGTGGCAGATCAGGGGAGCCTAGTAGGATAGGGTAGTCTTGCAATATGGTCACGTGATGGACGAAAAGGGTAGGAGAATGTGGTTGGATTATTAAGGTATGAAGATACTGGAGATACTAATGAACAAACCAAGTACAGTAGTCTGTACTTATAGACAGGAATCCTCCCTATGACTCATAGAACACGTCACACCGATCAAGTGATCCTATGACACATGACACCATGTGACACCATGTGACTCAGCAGGCAGCACTATCTGCCTAGAACCAGAGTCACCTGATTACTCATTCCAACAGGTAGATCTAGGCAAAAGGGCCGAAATGCGCATGAAGGGCGAGTACCGAGCGTCGCGAAAGTGGAAGTTTGGGGCTGTTGGAAGAAGAAGAAGAAGAAGTAGAAGTAGCGCCCAGCTACACGCGCGCCTTACTCAAAGCGGAGGGTCACTAAACCTGTGGGGCAAACCGTAGTACTAGGATAATAATACTAAAAAAAATATATCTTAAAATGAGAAAAGTTATTATAGTATGGTTTTTTATGATATTGTTGCGTTCTTTATACGTGAAAATATATAAGATAATCCTATTAGAGATCCCGAATTGGCTCTGGCAAGAACCCTTGTAAGGGGAGCAGGTCGGGTGCCTTGGCAAACTCGGCTGGGAAACTATAGCCGGGGTGCACAGGGCGCCAAAATAGGAACCGCACTATGATGACTCGGGGCGTGCTCAGGATGCTCAGGCTCGACTCAGGCTCTACTCAGGCTCTACTCAGGCTCTACTCAGGCTCTACTCAGGGATGCTCACCCTCGGCTCAGACATGCTCAGACGTTCGCTCGCCCTCAGCTCAGGTAACAGCGGCCGCTGCTCACGTCCAGAGACTAAAACGGAACCAGCGAGGATGAGATTAGAGTCTGACTTTCCCGGTAGTAATAGGCCCAAGCACCGTTCTATCTAAACTGATTGTCAGTCAAAGTACTTGAACGGCTATAAACCGAAGGCACTGAAACTGAGTTCACTACTAGGGAAGCAGGTCATATCGAGGGTTTCTTACACTTGGGATACTGCGAGCCATGTCTCCTGAGAACATGGGCGGTATGGTCTCAGCCATTATTGTCTCGCTGGTAAAGCCATTCCTATCATATTCCTGCATTAGCTTTGTTTCTTTGAAGGTAGTAGGGTTGCCTGTTCTAAGTATCTTTGTTGAGACTCCATTGTTGCCAGCTCTGGGTTCAGAATACCTTTGATCTCCGAATACTCGTCTGCTCGAGAAGCTATAGCAGTACGTACTGTATAGTCTAGAATGTCATCTATAATTTCAAGTTGTTATGCTGTGTAATAGAAATGATTGGCGTTTCTGACTGCATCCTTGCAGAGCATCAGAATTAGATCATCTTGCTTCCAATTTCTGATGATGGCCTCTTTGGCACCATCTGATGATGCTGGCTAGGCACTGAATCTCAAATCGAATGGATCGCCGCCCTCATGGAATACTCGGCAGGCAAGCAACCCATAACAATACATATCGACCCTGTAAAGATCATCTGGGTCGATTTCCTCCAAAGACTCTGGGGCATCCCATGGCGGTGTGAAGGGTTTTTGTCTGATGGGTCTATCAGGGTCAAAATCTGTTGCTAGCAGCGCAGATCCAAAATCACAGAGCTTAGCTGTGAAATGGTCCGCCCTTGCCCTGAAAATGAGCACTTTTGATATTTTGAGATCCCCATGAAGCACACCGGCGTCATGCAACGCTTCAGCCCGCTTGCGATATCATATAACATACTGGTCTTGACTACCAATGTATACGATAAAAACCTCCAAGGGGCAAAAAGTCCTCGAGCGTTCCACAATCTGCGTACTCTAATAGTAAGAGCGGTAATCTGTGTCTGTCTTCGGGGCGGTCGAAAAAGTTTCCTTCCCAAACCAAGCCAACCACGTTGGCAATGTTTTTGTGGCTTCGAGATGAGCATACCCAATTACCGAATTTCTTTGGATATACCTGCTAATGCTGTGGAGTGGTTGTCATCGTTACGGTGAAAGAAATGTTTCACAGCCACCTTCTGTCCATGAGGGAGGCTGCAATCGAGAGGATTTTCCCCTCCATACCAGTCGCCCTTTCCTGATAGGTCCTTCGCTAATCTGGCAACATTGACAATAGGAAATGCCCCATGACAGGCCATCACAGTTATACCAGACGGATTAGCGGTGATTCCGTTGTCGAAAAGAGGTATGCCATGCTCAAAGGCGAGGGTTATTAAGGAGGCGCCATCGCATTGGAAGTTATTCGATTGGTCATCAGGCTCCCTTGGCTTCTCATCGGGCAAGACTCTGCAGAAACTTATCGAGACGATTTACAAGAGACATTTCCATTCTTTGAAGTATCAAGTTGAAAATATTTGAGCTGCTCCTCCAGAGCAGGGAGAAACGAGATATAGAAATTAGGCAACCATTTGGCGAAGCGCAGATGATGATGTGGCCTGCATCAATCCACCTTTTATGTGGTGTATCACATCACCGTGAGGGTTGGCTGCTTGCGACCAACCGCCAAATTGACCCTAGACTTACATGCAATTCTACATCTCTACCATAAAGGCAGCCGTGTTGAGAGCGGCAAGATGGAGGCCGTCAAGCAACCTCATGAAAACAGCCATTCACATGAGCAGTCGTTCCGGTGTAGACAACAACTGCTGGTGTAGTAGTCATATCAGGGGGAATGGCTAGTTACCTAGAACAGATTGCCACCCGAATACAGTATTGAATTCAACACTTTTTGCTGCATGTCGCAGAAGAAGGCATTTTCGAGATGATGTCAACCAAGACCATTATACCCTTAGGCAAACCCTTGATCATGATCGTCGCTATTCCTGTCGCAGAATTGAAGCTGTCAATATGGAAAGAGGTCAGACGCTAGCCAAAATTGGCCTCCGCCCAAACCAGAACGAGTCACGCATGCCTGAACGAGAGTTGCTAAGCCCACGCGCAACCTTAATACAAAAAGCCAGCTTTTAGGATGCTGAATACGTGGACATCAGCTAGACGCTTTCAACCTTTCAAGGCACAATATCCAGGAGTTATCATTGAGCTCTCCTACTCGCAGGAGAAGAAGGATCTGCCACATTTAGGAAATGAGTATATTCCTGGGTCAGATGCAGATATTCTCGTCGTAATTGGCATCGATGTAGAGTGGGAAGCATGAAGGCATATATTTCAGTATGGCGCCCACGCATTGGGCTAAATGATGCCGGAGAGGGAGAATTGTCCTACACAGACAGTGACAGATCAGATATTCTCTTCTAACACAATCCCCTCACAACTTGTTCCTGCTTAGAACAGCTAGCTTTTCCGCGACGATGCTGGGAACTTAGTTCCCAATCCTGAAGCAGCCTACATCTCTGGCTAGAAGACTTTGGTACTAAAGCTTTTGCTGCGACAATCAATGATCTTACTCAACCTCTACACATCTTATCAGAAACCTTGTTTACATTTCCTGGAGCGATCTGAGGCATAAGCGACGAGAGTTAGCCAAGGACAGGGACTATCGAGGTTCACTAAACCTTGGGTGAGGAAACGGCGTAAAGATAGTACGCTGCCAGAGCAGCTAAGTTCAGACCGCGAGGACAGGGTTCGCTGAGGAGGAGCAGAGGGCAGCAAAAAGGTCTATAAAGGACGGTGGTTCTTATAAGGTGAGTTCTTTGGAGGCAGGGGCAGAGTAATAGATACGCCCTACAAGCTTTTGTTAATTATAACCCTTTCAGTCCTCTAAACATGCTAGTGTCCACAATAGTGACATTAAAAGTACAACATCTAGAGCTCACTCACACGACCATTATCCTTGTCATTCTCCCTGAACTCCCAAAACAACCTTCTCCACCCCTCCACCTCCTCTTTTTCATCTTCCATCTTGCTATGAACTAGAAAGACCACCGGCTGAAATCATACTCTACGAACTATTTCGGGAGTCAAAGTTGAAAGGGGTGCAGGTATGGCACCTTCTGGCCACGAGCAAGAATACAAGACAAAAGAACACCAGGACGAAACAGGAAGGTTCAAGAGCAAGCTACGGTTGAGCCATTCCCCCACTGATCCCACTGATCCCCCCGTATCTGACACTGAAAGTATATAGCACTATAGAAGATAGAACCTTAACAGATTGGGCTACTTTAAGATAGGCGCGTCGAGTGACTCGTGGCCGTATAGCAGATGGGGCCAAGGAATGATTTCTATGTAATAGCTACAAGTAGCTAGAGGGCAACAGGAGGGGCCATAGTATATCAGAGAAGTAGCAGTTTAGTAAAAGAGGGAATAGTAGTTGTATTGATAGCATGGATCTTGAGTACTTATACACTTGTTTTCTGAAAAGAGCTCAAAGCTTACTTCCTAAACTTTATGGCTTATAGAGCTTGTATATATATCTAGCTCGTAGTCAAGCTTCGGAGAGTTTACAGTCCGTCCTCCACTCTAACGACCGTTTACGGCCTAGTCTTGTAGCCGTATTGCCATTCCTTCAGGTGTAACAAGAGCCTAGCTCCTGAAGTCACAGGGGCGATTTCACATGGCGATTATTACTTGAGCCAGGCTCAACATTGTGCTGAGTCAGGAACAGTCAGCGATTAGTCAGCGGTTAGTCAGCGTACAGTCAGTTGCAGAGTCAGCAGCTAGTACAGCTAGCATGTGAAGTCAGGAGCCAAGAGTGAAGGATAAGGCATATTGACCATACTTGGGAAAGGCAAGCTTAAGATTTTATCATATACAAGCATACAAGTACTATGGGACCTCTTTTCAACCACTATCAATACAACCACTATTGTCTCCCTTCCCCTATTGCTACTTCTTTGATATACTGTAATCCCTCCAGCTACCTTAGCTGTTACAGGAGCCTTGAAGGGAAGGTAGGAGATATTATAAATTGAAGATTTTCAAGCTTATTTTAAACTAGCTTCATATGCACTATAGTATCAGGGCCCTTATAACTATAGGCTAAAGTGAAAATCAAAGATATCCTGATGGTGAATAATTGAGTACTAGACCTGTAAGCCCGCCCTCGAAGCAAAGTAATTCAATTCACTATGTTTTTGAGGCAAGACTGTATAGAAATAGCTTTACTCTCTATATAGCTAATAAGTATTAATTGTTAAGAGCCAAACTGCTTCCTGGCTCGTCATCGCTTTCGCGGTCTCCAACTCATCAACTAACTAAGGCTTCTAAATGCGTCCGAACCACAATATTACTGCTACTCTGGATACTCTTATTCTGGCGACTATAGGCATCTTAGTATTTGTCTCTTTCTTGTAAATCTACATTTGTAAGCTTGGTAAGAATATCATTTCAGATTCGGAAATTTACTAAGCAGATATGATAAGGGACCAAAGGACCCCAATTTGTGGAAGACTGACTAATTCTCTATAAACGACAAATTTGGCCGCCGCGCCAATTTGAACTTCTCCGTAGCTATTTAAGCAAAAAAGCCGTCGCTCAAGAAACTGCATATGTTTCATGGCAACTATCACCCAGAAGAACTCCATAGTCTAATTCAAAAATGTCCAATTGATGAATTGAACGGTTAATTAATAGTCTAATTCATGAATCACTCGGTTTGATGGTCACCATGGAACACATACCTCATCCGAACCCATAATACCAACTGATATCACTACTCCCTGACATTCAACTACTGCGAGATATGATGAGCTTCCTAAGAAGCCTGACAAAAATCAATCTAGAGTGAATACTAGGTAGGTTGTTCAATTCGTTTCAATGTATTCAATATTCTGCAAAGCGCCTCAACTTCGTAGCAACAAACACATATCTTCGAACAATAGCAACGACTGCCGAAATGGGTCGAACAAATTCGCAGAAGTCTGTCAAAGCTGGAAAGTACCCCTGCTCTTTGCCTCCTTGGAATATGGCTCTACCCGCCTTACCCCCAGCATCAATGAGCTGCCTGACAATGATAAGATAAAGCGACTTGCCATCCCAGCGGAACCCAAGTTCTTCCATTCTTCCAATTCAGCCCACAGTCTCCACTACAGTTTACTGGTCTGGAAGAGGCCCATGTTTCAAATAATCTTTAGCAAGTCCCCCAAAAAGATGTATTGCATGTCACTGGCCACTGTGAGTGCCTGGCAGAGCTCTGTTTTGTAATGAGAATCAGATGAATGAGAATAACCAGCACTTGGTTGACAAAGCGGCTATCAAAAAGCACCAAGGGGTGCAGTAGCTCGTGGAACAGTCAAAACTACAACCGATTCGTAACTTCTCAACATAACACAAAATCAAAAATCTTAAGAGATAATTTTGTTCGCCGCAATTAGTTCTATATCTCATTATGCTTTTTATGTGTTTGGACGTTGTGGTCATGGTGCAGGAGGACTGATAAGGTTTTCCGCTGTTCCACGAACTACCGTACCCCCTGGTGAAGCTTCTAGATCGATTTGACTTTTTAAAGGGCCTGGATGTCCGCTTTCAATTTAATCTATAAAAATTAAAAATTTTCACGTATAAAGGCGTCTCCCTTGTACAATCACGTGCCGGAAGTAAAGGCACGATTTTTGTATGGGAAAACAGCACTTTGACTTTAAATAACTATAACTTTAAATAGTAACAATATATACTCAAAAGTTAAAATGAGTATTATTATTTAACTACTTAATTCTATATATTATTAATTCTAGAAAATAATAAGCTATATATCTTTTATAATCATCTATTGAAAAGCAAGTGATTTTTTGATGCTCCTGAAATTTACTAACAAATCTTGGATTTCGCACAAAAACTTAAGAGATTTGATTATAACCTATTAATATACTATCAAGTATTCCGATTTAAAAATTTAAAACATAAGTATAGATTTACTATAAGTTTATTTTTATATATAAAGTTTTTAAATTAGAAGTACTATTAAAGGGCATCCTACGACGAGAGTAAGCTAAGACCAAGGAAGAAACCCTTGATACGTTGATGGAGAGCATGCCTCGAAGAATAGCGGAAATGATGAAGAACGAGAAAGATCAACAAAGTATTAATAGAGCTTCTGATTGATATAATTTTCACTTGAATTGAGTGCGTTTTAGTTGATATATATGCCTCTGAATCGAAGGGTAGGTTTTATGGCCGTGCCTTCACTTCCAGCACGTGATTGTACCTATGCCCGAAAAGGATTTGTACTGATGACTGTACAGTACAACGAAACATTACGCCGGCAAAGGGACCTTTGTGGTGGCTAGAGCTAGAGATAAATTGAACGGTAGATATGATTGGGAATTGGGATAGAGAGTAGGGTTTGATGGATCCGGTTTCTCCACAATTACTTGCACATTTGGAGGCTTTACTGATTAATGGCTGGTATTATGGGGCTGAACTTCGCAGGAGTTCATGGTTAAGAAAGATGGCTGCTTACGCAGATATCTTACTGCCATGAAATTTCCATTCTGGACGGTCGTGGTGAATCAGGATTTCATAGAAAGCAAGAAATAGTAGTTCTTTTTGTACCGCACAATGCGATAGAGGACATGAAGCCTATAACAAGAGTGGACTCAGAAGTTTCTTTACACATCTCATTTTCCGTTACGGCAGATGCTCCATCCGAATACTAAAGACTAGTCAATCATACGATTTGATCCCAGGAGTAGTTTCGCTGCACATCTCTTTTTCCGCCAAAGCGTTACGCTGCTGTTAGTCCCCCCTTTCCATGCTAATTGGCCAGCTTATCATTCATTTCCCAGTAATCAGAGTTACTCAGAAAGACTTTCGTGAAGACATGAACTAACGCAACCATTCTCGATTACCTGAGTTCGTAGCATCTGAAAGTGATCCTATCTTACGATCGGCAAATTATAGGCTGGGAAAAGAAATACCTGAGGCGGTAGATATGCAACGAAACCAGGGCTCCTTCTGTCTTGTCGCGTGCTTAGATTATTCCTGACTCACCAGCAGTGAAATAGCCAAAGAAAACACCGACGTGCAACGAAAAGCTCTGAATGGGGGATCTCTCGGATTATTGGCTGACCCTGAGCGGGGAGAAGAAATAGTCGACAAACATAGATGTGCTACGAAAAGGGCTTCTTCTGCTCTCTCCCCACCTTATTGGACTATTACTGAGAGCAGTTAAAGAATAGCCGGCGCTGTAGATGTGCAACGAAAGTCCTGAGAGGAGGTAAGAGCTCGATGGGCTGAAAAGGGGACACTAGCGGAGTGCTTAGTGCTCAGATATGCAACGAAAACCTCAAAGCTGGAGGTTCTCGGGTGACTTGCTGCATGGAAAAGCTCTCAAACCGAAGATTTTAACTTGGAGGGGCGTCATCACAAGCTGGCAGGAGGGAAGAGCCAAATGTGGATACAAATGTCTTACATTGCATCTCCTAAGCACCATCTATCCGCTCTCTAATCCTCTCAACAATGGTCTTCAACCCCTTCTGTCTCTCCTCCCTCGGACTACTCAAAAACAGCGCCGCAACAGGCCAAGCATGAATGCCTCCTTTCTCCTCCTGAGCTTCGACCCTTACCTCTGCCTTCTCCAGCAACGCAACCAAATCTCTGATCTCTGGCGCAAACACTTCTTCGGCACCGTACGTAATAAAGAATCCCTTGGAGGGACTGGCTTTCCGCCACCAGGAGATATCTTTGCATTTACCGGGTGATATGAGAGGGTCATGCAGCGAAATCTTGTTCCTGGCGTATTGGTGCGCGTAGTGGTGGAGATTCGTGACATCGAGGTAATCGCTCGGCGTATTTTTGTCCTTTGACGAGACGAGCGTGACCCAGGGCGATATCAGGACTGCCATTCCTGGCACTAAATTTTGCTCAACCGCTGAAGTCGAGCCGTTGAGCTTGGCTTTGCTGGCATTCGCCAAATGCAGCAGAAGAGAAAGAATCAACGTTGCACCAGCGGAGTCGCCACTGACGCAGATATTCGAGTGGTCGTGGGTGATAGAAAGAACATGTTTGTAGCCTGCGATTGCTTGGTGGAGTTGCACTGGGTAGGATTTATCAGGGACGAGAGTGTATTCGAGGGCGAAAATGGCGGGGTTGCGATAGCCGGAGGTTTTGAGGAGAGATAGCCAGGCGAGGAGGAATTCGAGATAGAAATAGCTAGAGCCCATGGAGAAACCGCCACCTGAGGATTATCAGTAGGCATATTTGGATGATGGCAAGTGATTCTACCGTGGGCGTAGTAAATGACAATATCTGGCAGCTGAGATTGGTCTTCGATAATCCAAAGGCCAGTGAAATCACTCTGCAAATAGTGAGCAGGAATTCAGGTACATGGCATAGGGAAATCGTGCCTTCTTTACTTCCCGCCACTTAATTGGCGATCGTAGGTATCCATGACGAAGCATTCGGAATCTCATAAATGGCAAAGAGACTG
The DNA here is from genome assembly GCA_002803225.1 of Gamarada debralockiae. Classification (NCBI taxonomy): domain Eukaryota; kingdom Fungi; phylum Ascomycota; class Leotiomycetes; order Helotiales; family Hyphodiscaceae; genus Gamarada; species Gamarada debralockiae. Next base: position 16,050 of record NXFV01001873.1, read on the forward strand.
GTTTCGAGAAGAAAACTCTTCCAATATTGGCGGGAATGGAAGCAAATGCATAACGAACACATCTAACGACGATATCTTCAAACCATGATGCTTGTTGCAAGAATGGATTCCGATATTTGTGGCTGATGAGGAGATGATCGTAGATAAATCCCAGGGGTAATTTGACGACTGAAGATCGTCAGTTGGATATCATGTGGCAAGGAGACGTGTTTGCCATTGGGTCCCAGCAAGACACCTTGTCTAACTCATTAAAACAAATCCAAATTTGAAATGTAGAGAGAGTAGAGAATGGGATTACCGTACGCAGAAATGGTAATGCTTGTAAGCCACAGCTCAGGGTTCGGAAGAAGCCAACTTGTATGATCAATTGAGGTGCCAAAAAGAACAGGAAGACGAAGCAATCGAGCCAGGAGACCTGCCCCAGGATCATGATTCATACAAAACACTGATTGCGATTCAAATCCTCATAGCGCAATCATTTGGAGGGATATCGGTGAATGAACACGGATCAGTCGAGAAATTCGAGTGACCTGATGTTGAGGGAGTCGCTTAGTCATCGACTGTTTTAGTACTCGCCCCCCTGAAGAAGCTTCAGAGAATTGCTGATGCCGTTCCGCGGCTTCCATCAAATTTCCAAAACATTTCTTGCTACCAGAACCTCACATTTTACCTAAATATTGTAACAGCAAGAAGAAACAAACAATTTCTACTGCTGCCACGAGAAAATTCTACATCACGTGGCCAATTTAAGGTTGGCACTAGGAAATAGTAAGCTTTGCCGATTCTGACATCGCGACATCTTCAAAATTTCAGCACCCGGGGTGAGTTAGTTGTTACTCACCATCATGAATTCTGCCACATAAGTTGGTCCTTTCGCGACTCCAAGCGCGCAATCGGTCTTTTCAATTCCGCTTCCACAACATTCCTGGAATGAGACACGCGTTGTATTAGCCCTCGTCGATACGGAAATTCGCTCTTACGGCAACTCTCCAGGATGTCTGCACCTGCCACCACAGCAGCTCAAGCTGAGCTCATCAGGTTTGTTCATCTTCCGCCGGTATCTGGAGGACCCTTTACTGATACTGGCTCAGCTCCCTCTCTCAAGACGACATTCCGATCAAGCTTCGATGCGCAATCTGCAGCAGATTAGCTGTGAACGCGTTCCGGCTGCCGTGCTGCGATCAATCGATATGCGAAACTTGTAAGTACCACTTCAGCTTCAGACTCCGACTATCAAAATACTGATAGCGAGATAGGCCAGTCAACTCTACCCTCTACATGTCCCGTCTGCGAGCATAGCCCGGTTGCATCGGAAGACTGCAAACCTCACAAATCATTGCGAACAACTATTAAGGTCTTTCTGCGAACGGAGGAGAAGAAACGGGAGGCTTTCAGATTGAAAGAAGCCAAGGATACACCTCCAGCCACACCTGTTGAACTAGAGCCCACTCCGGCTGCTGTTCCAACTCCTCTTTCCCCGGCAGCTCCCCTCGCGAACGATGTCGCCGCAGGAGAAATCAAATCCGAACAGTCGCCTGTCGCAGATTTCGCCGAAGCTGCGCCTGCGAACCCTGAAGATGTTGAACAACTGCAAGAGGCGCAAAAGGACATCCCTCAACCATCAATAGAGGTATTATCTCTGCGGACACAGTCATGATGCATCAAGCTAACTTTATTTGAAGGAGATTGCACCTGGTCAAGAGCCAACAGTGGACACCGATGCTAACCCAGCAGGAGATGATACTACGGGAGATGAGGAAGGACAAAAAGACTTGACCGAGAGGAATACTAGTGTTCAGCCGACTGAAGAGGCGTCACAAACACCTGCTTTTGGTACTGGTTTCGGTTTCGATAGCAGTGCCGTTGCAGGATTTCCAGGAAGCATGGGATTTGGTGGTGATATGAGTCAGATGCAGATGATGATGGCTATGCAGAATGGCATGGCCCCAAACGCTTTTGGCAACTTTTCGATGATAGGTATGTGCCGTCCATAATGACATAATAAGCAAATTTAACAATGTACTAGGAATGCCTGGAATGAACATGGATCCTATGATGATGCAGAACATGTTTATGAATGGTGGATTTGGTGCGGGCATGGGCATGAACGGCATGAACATGGGCGGCATGGGTATGGGAGGATTCGATGGTGGAGTTGGTGGCGGCTTCAATAATGGATGGAACGGTCAACAATCATGGAATGTCGGTCCAGATAATTTCAATCATCCAAATGCAGCAGGCATGGGTCCCGGTGATTATGGAGCAAATAACTCTGGATACGCCCCTCATGCTGCAGGATATAACCAAGGTAATTATGGACGTGGAAACCATTACAATGACTACCAGAACAACAGCTTTGGCTACCGAGGTCGAGGTAGAGGCCGTGGTGGCTACGGTCGTTATGGGTATGGTTCACATGAAGCCTCCTCACAACAGTATCTTCAGCAGTTCGGCACAGGAAACCAATCCAATGGACCAATTAGTGAGGCAGGATCGATCCCAACCGGTCCCAAGGCCGATGCTACCCCTGCTGGTAACGTTGATGAGTTTGGCAGAGAGATTCGTCAGACCTCAGAAGCGAAAGAAACACCAACCGAGTCGACTGAAATGCCTAAGGGCGACATCACACCTGCACCAGGAACCGCAGTGAACAGTGATGGAGTTCAGGCCAATACAGACCAACCATCAGCAGATGTTGAAACAGAAGCAGCTGATCCTACTATCCTAAAACCGATCCAGACTCTTGACGAGGTTCAAGTGCCTTTTGCGTCAGGCAACCACAATGGCTACCCTAACAATTCATACCCATCCCGCGGAGGATTCTTTCATGGACGTGGAGGCAGCTTTGGAGCGATGCAACCTCCCGTAAAGCCAGTTGATGTACCGATCAATGCGCCAACCGGACCAAAGGCTATGCGCGAGGGACTGCCCAATACAAGTATTCTCAATTTGCGTGGACGAGGATTTCCAATCGCTGGCTCAGCTGGGTACAGGGTCAATGGAAGCACGAGTGTCGCTCCTGACCCTGCCGAAAAGGATGACAAAGAGAAAGAGAGAAGTAGATCAAAGTCCAGAGAACGATCCCGGTCACGCGACAGAAAGCGAAGCAGGAGCAGGGAGAGACGTCACAGACATAGGCACCGATCCACCTCTCTCTCCGAAGACGAGAGAGAGACCGAACGTCGCAGACATCGCAGAAAGGAACGCCGTCGCCGGCGCGAGGAAGAAGGAGATGATCGTGACGATACCGGTTCTGGAGAGAAGACTGTTGATGAAGGAAAGGGAGAAATCGACGAAGATCGCTCACGATCAGCTTCGCCTTCCGATTCTAAACGCTCGAGCCACCGAAATCGCCGAGACAGAGACAAGTACCGCGAGCGGGAGCGAGACAGTGATCGAGAGCACAGATCGTCCCACAAACACCGCTCAAGCCACCGCTCTCATCGTGAGGATAGATCCCGAAGCAGAGATCGTGAGCGAGACCGTGAGCATCGCCATCGTCACAGTCGTCGCGGATCCGAAGCTCCCGACGAGAAGGTCGACAAAGCAGAGAGTTCGGTCCCTCCCACTCCAGTCGAAGCCGAACCCCCACGCAGATCCTCAATTATATCGAACGGCACGAACGGCATCGAAATCAAAGGCGCCGGCACCCGCCGCAAGAACGCCCTCGAAGAAATCGTTATCCCGACTGGACCACGCTCCTCCCGCGATCGCCAACAGGAAAAGCAACACTCTACATCTCGTCACCGCGAAGATGAAGATCATCATCGTTCTCGGAATCGAGAGTCGGAGAAGGATCGCGCGAAGGAGAAAGATCGTCCCAAACCTACTCCGCCTACTGCACCAGCTGTCAAGAATCCTCACGAAGAGGAAAGAGAGGCGCGGAATAGGGAGCGCTTGCTCAAAGAGGCGCAGCGTATGGCTGGTTTAACTGGCTTGGCTGGTGCTGGTAGTCGGAAGCGAAGCCGTGATGATGACGAGGATGTTGCTAGTAGGAGGGGCAAGAAGAAAGGACGACGAGGCGGTGGGGTGGAGGAGAGTGATGAGGCGCGGATTGCGAGGTTGGAGGCTGAGAGGGAGAGTGCAAGATGGTGATCACTCACAGGCGACTTTCAAACATTTCTCTGGGAGCTGTGTATTTTTATTTCAGATAGGGGTGCGCTTGCTGAGCATGATAGAAGGCGCTATGTATGGAGAGTCATAGGGAGGGGTTTGATTTGCTTATGGAGTGGGTGGCTGCTTTGAGATTAAAAGCATGAGTTGCCTGGAGAGGGGCTTTGTACATCACATTACACACGATGCTTAGGCAGGTAGCATATATGCGAAGGCCTATATTTCTGAAGTCCCCTTTTGTTTATGCCATTTCCTTTTTGATGAAGTTGCTCCCGTGAAGTGAAGTGCAGGAGAGAGAAGCGAACGCCGTTGCCAAAATGCCCTTGAACAAAGTGTTCCACCATTGCTTCTGGAATACATTGCGGAAGATATGGTTTGGAATTCCCCTCAAGTAAAGGCACCGGTGAGGTTGATGAAATTGACTGAGATTGAAAGCCGCTCGCTGCTCCGATGAAGTGAAGTGCCGAAGAGATGAGAACGAGTGCCATCGCCAATTCAAAATTTACATCAGAACATGGAGGTTCCGGAAGTTGTCAAAGGAGAAACGAAAAAATCCGTCGAATTCGCTTTGAATTGGTGGAGCTTGGAGTTGTTCGTGCTGTTCCGCTGAAGTGAAATCTGCAAACGAAGTCGAATTTATCTTGAATCAAGTGTTCCACCATCCCATCTCGCATCCGTTACAGAACCTCGCGATCCCAGATTCTGTCGGGGCAAATGAACCGTCGATGTTATTTTGATTTGATTCAGCTGTAGAGGGAGCGTCGTTGAGAGATGCTGGAGCTGGCGAAGGAGCGAAGTTGGTCGCTGCTGCAGATAAAGGGAGCAGTCCTTCCCATCCTATGGCCGTGTCTAAGGTGTCTTGCAAAATCGCTGGTGGGCGAAACCGAAAGTTACCAAGATTGGTCGTATACTTCGGCCTCGTTTTCGAAGCTTCGAAATCGATAGACTGATTTGCCGATGTTGTTCTGAAAGTGCTGTTGATCGAGTCTCGTATAACTATGACTGCTCAAATAGATCAGAGTGCTGTGCTTCAGAAAGATTCGAATGAATAGTATTGAAACTTGCTTTGGGTACGGTTACACAGCGATGCGTCGAGTGACGACTGTACGCAAAGGGATGTTGTAGCCATGGCGTTCTTTGGCAAGGTAGTCGAGGCTGCTACTGAAAGTCATGAACCTTTCTTCAATCGAGAGGAGAATTGGACTCACCTTCAGGTCCATACCCATGCTTCTTTTCCATGTGTGTCCTCAACCTCCCCTTCCTCTTGACGGTGTATCCGCAGCCAGGCACTGGGCAGGTCTTGGCGGGTTTGTGACTCTCTTCCTGGTGTCGCTCCATATCTGGTCGTCTGTTGAAGTCTTTATTACATCCAGAGTGGCTGCAACCGACTCTTCTCTTTGAGGATGCCATTTGGGAGTGTATGAAGTTGTTGTTTTTCCGGGTTATAGTTCGAATCGATGGAGAGGGACTGCTCTATCGCAAGGAGTCCATTGAAGACGTCTCCCGGATGTTCCAATTGGCATCGCAGACTATAATATCATACAGAATATGTTTCTTGCCGACTGACGGATCAGTGTTCAAGGCCCTGACCTCCAAACCGGTTCCACGTCATGAGCCATGCTGACTTGCTGAGCGAGGAAGAGAGAGGTTTGCTGCATGGACTTCAAGCACTTCAACGTGTCACACATCCAAAGGAGTAGACAAACCTTGAAATTGATAGTCTGTGGACTTTGTTCATAAGAAGCGACGATCTGAACCTGGGTTTCTGCGTTATCGTGGCTGTGCCAAAATGTAACCGTCCAGTCTGAGAGATGGGAAGGAGGATTCCAACAATCGGGACGATGCGTTCATTGTTCTTCTATTGTGAGCATTCATTTCGAAATACAGCTTTGAAAATTGTGATAGGCTGTCGCGATTGTTGAACGAATGGCCAGCTAAGTGTGCGGAAATGTCGTGCGTTCAAGGGGCTCAGAGTGATAGGCGACGAACTGTTGGACCCGAAACAGCGACCCGGTTCCCACCACCAGTTATTTCGTAAATTTCGAGGAGATTCTGCACGATTCTATCGAAGTGCTCAAAATCAGATCAGTCCTTAGCCTTCCCGGCTTTCCGGGTTTCCGGATTTTCGGATTTCCTTACCCAAGAGGATTCTACACCTCCTTTCTGTGACGTGGAACCAAGCCTGTGATATCGCAATCTTTCCTGGCCTTTGTAAAAACTCACACCGTTGGTCTTATTAGCGCTTGGGGTGTAATCAAATCTCTCGAATTGATCGAACCGCTCAACCTTGCACATGCGCAACTTCATTGACGAGTAATCTGCGGCTTACATCCCTCACAAGCGCGGGATTTGCCCATGAGAATGATCTTCTTCGTGTCCGGGTTGTCAATCTGGCAATCACTTCGGAGCTGTTGTAGACGTCAGTGAACTTGACCAACTAAATCTGCTTGAGCACTGTCTGCTCGCTGCCAAGTGAGCCCGTTTGGCCACCTGTGATGCTGGAGAGGAGCAACTTTCTGGCAGTGACAACGAGGTAATCAAGGTCATTTAGAGGTTAGTGCGCAAAGGCGGCACGAGAGGCCGTGATGAGGCCACCCCTGGCGGTGCAGCCTGATTCCTTAGCTAACCTCTTGCAGGTGGTAGTTCTGCAATCCCGTTCATCACAAGATATGGAGTTTCTGAGAGGTGTTCGTCTCTCATCCAAGAGGTGCTCGGTAGCATGTCCAGAGATTTCTGTTTGCAGACAGTGGGTTAGCCATGATGCATTACGTTGCGTCGGGTTTGCAACAGTGAAATTACCCCTGAATGAAAGGCTTACATAGGACCCCGTCATGATCCGTTTTTCACATTTTGCCAGGAGTAGCTTTGACTTGTCACACGTGCAAGCATGCTGAGGGGGTTCAATGGGGCTGATTGTGCCTCTTCGCACTATCCGACCCCTAAGCCGAAGATAAACAACCCTGTAACGGTAGATTTGCCAAATGCCAACGCATAGGGTGCTCAAATGGGTTATCATTGCTCTGATCACAATGATCCACGGATGGCCTCAGCAGCAGGAAGCCGGAAGAGACCCCTTTGGGCAGGTGCAGGCTTGCCAGCCTCGTGTCAGTCGAGGACCAGCTTCTAGGTCTGAAACAGCGGCGAGTCCACCTGAAGAGTCTCCCATTTGCTGAGAGAGGAGCTTAGATTTCGAAAGGGCTGTACTGCTGAGTTTTCGTATCGTTGCACGTATCGCGGCCAATGGCAGGCTATATGAAAGTTCTCGAGACTGGTGGATGCTTTCCTAGGAAGGGTATTAAAAGTGAGAGGCCGTACGCCCCTTGAAATACATTAATGGTTGACCTTGGATATAATACCTAGCTTGCAATTCCCCAATCACAAGCTTCATTCCTTTCACGCAGCAAGCTACTACTGTTATGCTTCGAGAGAAGACTGGGAGAACTCCGGCTCCTAGAAATTATCGCAGAGGAACAGATCGAAGATATCTCTAGTTACAATTCCAACCCCATTGGCAATAGCAACAGGCGGAGAAACTTACTTCCTCATGCAACACTGAGCATTCGGAATGTGTCCGATGAATTGGGAACTATCGGCTGCATATGCAGCCTGAGTCACAACGCCAGGGTTTTAACCGCACAGCACATGAACTGGGCGTTGAGATTCTGCGAGCAACCGACATGCATACGGATAACGTAGGTTGGCATCGTTCCCCATGAGTCTCGGGAGGCCGGCCAAAAATCAGAGCTGGTGCGGATCAGGGCATGGCGCACATGCTCTACTAGGTACTTCGAAAGATTTCAAGCCCGCAACAAAAGGGTTTGTGAACCAGGGAAGATGAAGAGCACTTTATCGAGCTCAACAGTCTTTCGGATAGTTTGGATATATGTAGAATTTCAATTTGTTAAAGACAGATATGATGCTCTATATATTGGGGAACAAATTCAAAGAAACCAAATTTTAATCATCACAAAGTGATTGCCTCCCAGTACATTACCCACCCAAACTGAAAGTCCAGCTGGAATATATTATCTCCACGAATAATCTTTTCCAGTATTCCATTCTGAGTTATTTCTCTCAGAGATCTCCCCCCTCCTCCTCGTCTCCTCCCATAGTTGAATTGAAGCGACGTTCAGGATCATCCCTGGTTGTTTGCACACTTTCATGCCGATTCAAATATGACGAATTGTCTTGTGGTAAGCCTCTTAACGGTTGGGACGGTAGCTGGTATTGTGGCCTCTGTATCCCTTGCAGGCTTCGGTCGAGACTTGTTGCGAAGCCGTAGCTCGAGATAGGAGTTGTCTGTAGAGGGACGTTCTGTTGGGCTTGCGATCCCACGTTCCCTCCTCCGCCGTAGAGCGAGTAAACGACCTGCTGGTCTGCCACGAATCTATCAGCAACAGCACTCAGTGTTTTTTCTTCAGGGCCGATTCGTACCTTGTTGTGGGTTGCCGAGTAATGCTGGTGGTGGAGGAGTGAAGGCTCCAAGTTGAGGTGCCTGGGGAACTATCAAGCGCACTAACCAAGATTGTCAGCACCATACTCCTAGCTGCAACGCGACTCTCGATAAAACTCCTACCATTGAACAGGTGAGGATGATTTCTTGCCGTATGCTCTCTAAGTCTGCTCATGCGTTTGGTGCCGGGATATGTACACCCAGGCTCAGGGCAAAACTTCATATCGCCGTGGACCTCATCTAGGTGACGATGCATTTCCGGTACCCGAGCAAAGGTTACAGGGCAGCCCTGCACCGAACAGGCAATACGAGATCTGGAGTTTGAGGACGCACTCATTGTTCTCGAGCACTGAGCCTTGGTGGTAAAATCAAAACTGAGTTGAAAAGACTCAAATGAATACGTCAGACATGCAATTCGGCAGGATCACGATTATTATATATGTGTCTTCTTGGGACATTTTGGAAGAGCCTCGTACAGAGATTTGAAACCGAGTTTTCAGGTGAATTGAGCAAACAATGTGAGCAATAGTCAAGGTTGGCCCGCCATGTACGAAGCACCAGATTTGGAAGGGATGCTGGCGATGCGCTGCTCAAAACTCGATGGGCGTATGACGTGGTTTGGCAGCCTGTACAACAAAAGGCTGCCATTTGATAATCTAGGGCTTTCATACCCGCGGCGAGAATCCCATTGGATTTGATACTGGCAATTCAAAATTCAGTCTCTCAATTCTAGAAGTAGCATGAGCTCTTGGGGAGAGCAGACAAGCCCCTGCAGACAAAGTTAGCGTGCTAACTTTGCTCTCTTAGTATGCAGCCGGTGTAGATCAAACCAGCAAGTCACAGCACTGCGGCATACCCCCAGACATCGATGTGAACGCTTGTGGTATGTTTGGACGCTAGAGTACAGCCGCAACGCCCCATCAATACAAGGTAATCAATATTTCTACACTAATGGGAGCCCTTGCAAGGTGGCCGATAGCAGTTTGTACTCTACTCCCCTTGTCAGTCATTTTATTGAGGTTGTCTACTCTTTGGAATCGATCTCATTGATAGCTGCTTACCTTTCAATTTTCCTCCAACTTGCATTAACATCTTCATTAGCCCCTTCTTAAGAAGCTTCGGAGTATTTTAGGACAGCACCTTCTGCCGTAAATCTTAAAAATTCTGGCCAGTAGTATCTTGGGCGACAACTTCACCCTCATTTCCTAAAATGGTTTTAGCGCAACATTATTGCCCTCCCCATCCATGTTCCTTACCCACCCTATGAAATTTCTTTGCGAATAAGCTCTCAGAACTACTGAAAACTGCCGGTAAAAGTACTCGAAAGGACGAATGGCATTATGTGGGAAAGTGAAATACAAATTGCTGGTTGAAGAAGAAAAAAAATGCCATTTCAAGCTTCGGCTGGCGAAACAATATGGAAATACAAGCTATTTGAGTACATCAGCCACCCAAACTTTCTCTATAGGTTTGGCACTCTGCCTTACGGATCGGGATACCAATAATCCGTGAATATTTACCTCACCAGCTCACATATTAATCAAGCGATGTATCCACCTTGCCGCGGAGCACTTTCTGAGCCATTGCTGCATTGCCCACAGCCCACGTGGCACAAAGCGGCATTCAGGCCTTAATTTGATGTTATCTTCCAAGGAGGAAGACTTCGTGACCAGTCACATTTCTGCTCAAGTCTCAATCAAGAGTCGGAAATGCTCCCGCAGCTTCGACCCCGCACTGTAGTCGGCGAAACAACCACACCTTGAAATGATCCTGAGACATATTTCGAGGAACTAAAGTGAGTCATTTCGTGCGACCAAAATCCGAATATCCTAGATGTCGGTGTCTTTGAGATCAATGGTGGATATCATGGTAGGGCTGCCGTTATCCCCACAAGGACGAATGCACAAACTACGAGCGGCAACGACTGGGCCATGACACTATCCACATTGGTCTCCAAAGGAAGCTAATCCAACTTTGAATCAGGGCTAGAGGAATTCGTAAGCGTCCACTGACGCTAAGGCTCGGTCTCATACGTCGCTCCGCTATCGCGAGCATCCCACAGCCAAAATTTGGTATGGGGGATCACGTGCGTTAAATTTTGTTAGGGAATTTTTTTGGTAAGGGACACTTGCTTCCATAGGATACTCGCTTCCGTCCACTAGGAGCGGAGCGACGTATGAGACCGAGCCTTAGCGTCAGTGGACGATTACCCGGTTGTATTTACTCATCGAAATCTGGGGACGCATTGATCTGCCAGCCGCGGGACCTCATACCCCTTCTCAAACCCTTGGACTTGGGCAACCTCCTCCCAAAATCTCCGAGTTACAGGACTGCGCTAGAGTCCAGACCACAGAAAGTCCTCTAATATAGCAGTGATCTGATTTCCTCCAAATAGCCCTAACTCGAGGCAAAATTTCGCCACACAGTCTGCAAATCTTACTCACTCCGACATAAGGCTGCTACTCAAGCCCCCCATAATCAATATCCACATCATCATTTCTGGGAATTGCTTCTCTTGAGCCTTTGCATGTTGACCTTCTCAACGACCATTCGTATTCGACTGGATAGCATATGACCAAAAGGGAAGTCTTTCGAACAATCGCGCATGCATAATTACATATGGGCCAGTGCCACAACCCAAACAGCGTATATATCGAGCGACTTCGAGTGGGTTTAGAAAGCGATTCAAGTTGAGTGAGGGGAACCACACGACGCTCAAGATGATCAGCCGTGTCGGTAAACGGAACATCTTCAATCACACCCCCCCTTCTGTCTGAGAGAATGCAGCTGTCTCCTTCAGACTAAATAGATTCCGAAGCTCCTAAGGTACCTTGATTGTCTCTTTACTGAGCTCTTGAGATCCAGTCAAGTTGACAAGATTCGTCTGATAAAGAAGTGCCAAGCGTCTCCAAGAGCCCCAATCAGCAACTGCCCCGTGTTCCTTAGCCCCGATGGGTTTGTAGCGAGGTTTGGTTTCTAAAATAATGGAAGTGACAATGTCAGCCCTTCATTTCGTCATTTAGCATTTCTCATCCCTTGTCAAGTCAAAGATATACTAACCAGGACACAATTCGCCTGGGCATTCTTTCCTCTCCCAAGCACTTCGAGGTGGGATAACGCTGCCACAACAGCTATGGTTCCGTCAGTGGCCACCTGTCTCGGATCGTCAAGCCTTTATTTATCAGCCGAATGGTCTCTTCTTTCTAATAAAATGTATCTGGGCTTTCAGCTATGCCGCGGAGCCCAGCTACGCTTAAGGCGGTGATGAACAGGTTCGAACTCAAAACGGCGCTATCGGTGATTATGAATGAAAGCTAGCCTTCCCCGAGGCTAGGAATATCTCGGCTGTGCCTGGCAACTTGATCAACTATTACAGTAGCTGGATTAGCATACAAAGTTGAAGAGAACTGAGAAGAAATCGTCAAAGGAAATGAAATGGGTATAGAGCTAGAGAGCACTTTCCATGTGGGGAATGCACAGTGAGCAAGTAGTGAGTAGACACGCGCGTGACTTGCAACCGGGAGAGAGCAAAAGGATCAACAGTCCCTATCTCCTGACCGTAATGTGGATTCGGGTTCATAATCTTTGATTTTTCCAGAGGCGTGGACAGTTGTTTTCGAATCGGTCTGAGGCCAGCTTCTCTCTTAACACGATCACTCGTTTCGTCTGGGACATGTACCACATTTAGTTTTGCAGTATCCGTGGACCCTTTGCGCCTTGCATGCGAACGTATAATATGCGTGATGTGCCACGCGGGCGAGCTCGTCCAGTCTCATAAAAAATGAAGGTTTCTACGTGATCACGTGAGCCAGGTACTCCAGCTCCATCTACTGCTCGGAGAGACACAAGATATGAAGTACATACTAATTGCTTTGCCCTGCATACAAAGAAGATCAGCGATAAGTCTCTGCATCAAAATCAAGGGCAGTTTTTAATGATCTCGTACCGGAAGCGATGGGTTGGCCAAGTGCGGTATCGTCCTCAACCCACTCAAAATGCTGATCCTGAAAATCTCTATAAACGCCAGATCTAAGATCCTTTGTATTGTAGGCATGTTCCATCGACATACTTATACGCCACCAGTGTTTTACATGTACGAAAGTACAAGAGACTTTGGTTGCCTTTTCGGTCATCAGTCATCTCAAGATCCCGAACATTGACTGGGAATAGCACAGTGCGAAAGCGCTCTGCATTGATAATTAAATTCAGGCCCATCTCTAGGTCAGAAGTATGTATATTCCGCATATCTTTGTGGTTGGAGGTCCAGTTGTCGTTGCGAACGTCGGAACAAACTTCCAGGGATCATCGACTCCCAGAGTCGCACTTGTGGAGAGCACTAGTCCTTAAATAGAAGTGACCTTCTCTTAGCGTACTGAGTCACCTGATTATATCCTGCATAGCTTCCCATGAAAGATCTCAAGCTAAAACCTGGGAATAGATAAAGGATTTGGGCGCTTTAAATTCGAACTTAAGCCTCATGGCCTAATTCCGCTGACGCCAGAAATCCGGCTAAGCGTGACCCCTGAAGCTTTAGCGACCACCCCCTGTAGAACCAAAGAAAACACTTATCAAAATTGCAGGGTCGTAAGAACTCTGCTTCTCCCGATCGTCGACCTCTACTTCACTTACTTCGGCAAACCCCTAAAAAAACCTTCTCCCGAAGCTCTGCACTCGACAGTTCTGTCGAGCAAAAGACCACAATGGAATGCTTGCTAGCACTGATACCGACAATCTTAAAACAGCCAGCCTCTACCCATTTCGCAGCTTTGAGCAGCTCCTCTTCGACAATTCCGTCGCTCCCTGAACGTATAATTTGGGAATCAGAGAGGGCGTGCATGTTAGTTATATATGATGTCGGCGTTGGGGGTGCAGATGTATTTTGGTTGGTTTGGATGTTCAGGGGTGGTTAGGAAGGTCGTTGATATGGTGGATGGAGGTGACATTTGGTTGTTGAGAGGGATTTTGACCGAGAATGTGAGGTGATTGGGATTTGAGGAGGATTCTCGTTGGAGAGTGACTCTAGGCTTATTTGGAGCTGTTATAAGGAAGGAATGAAGAGACCAAAGACCCTACTTATGAGAATCCAGAGGTCTTCAATCAAACGAGTTGATGCGTGGCATATGGAAGACGATGGAAAAACCAGTGGCAAAGTACCCACATACCCACGTGTAATCTCTTTCCTCTTCCAGAATAGCTCTTATTTTCGACCAATCACGAAGAGATGGACATTAACAGCAGGACAATTGCCAATCAGTCTACCAACAGTCCGAGACTAATAATTCAGGTAACCTTGTTCGATTCCATTTCAACTGCTGACTGGGCTTACGAACTGTAGTTGGCATAATTTCAAAAGCCACTCCATTTTCAATCAACTTTTCTTCCAAACCAACGCAACTAGGACAACCCAAGTCACGTCCCAAGCTGTGCATCACTCACATAATGAGATCCACCAGTACATCTGTAACCGCCACTTTGCTTGATCCATCGGAATCCCATACAACAAACACCCATCTCTCTCAACTTCCTTTGCACCTGCTCTTCTTTTTTCCGTCGTTCAAGCTCCACTTGTCGCTGCCTCTCGAGCTCTCGTTGAATCCTTTCTCGCTCTGCTTTGACCCCCATCTCCTTGATTCGGGCGAGCTCGCGCAAACGCAAGAGTTCGATGCGCTCAGCTTTATCCTTGGCCTGTGCTTCTCGTAGAGCAGCGGCGGCGGCTTCTTCTGCCAATCGTCTCTCCTTATCCTCTGCAGCACGCATATCCTCTTCTTTAGCTTGGAGTCGTTGCATAATCTCTTGGTCGTTGCGCTCAGCTGCTTTCTTGTCTTGCTGGAGCTGTTGCCATACGGCATCTGACACGCCATCATCACGGAGTTCGTCTGCTGGTTCCGGATTAGTCGCACTCTCATTCTCTGACTTCCCTCCAGGAGACTCTTTCCTCCTTGCTGCAGCGGATGAGCTGTGAAAGCTCGGAGGAGGCGGGGTTTGAAAAGAAGGCTGCGTCTGGAGTTGCTTGGTAATAGAGGGACGAGATGCAGAAGTAGCACTGTTTCTGCCTTGTTTGGCGGCCAACATGACCTGTAGACAATTCATAGCCACTTCCTCGGATAGAATGAGCTGATCGATCTTGGTAGCATTGGCTTTAAAAACCTCTCGTGTCATACTCTTCGCCAAAGTTTCGATGTCTCGGGCATTTCCCCATTCTGGAAGCTTTGAAAGTTGTTTGATGATATCGGAGAAGATTTGACGGACAAGCGGATGCTTGAGGGATGGACAGACAATCTGGTTTTGATTGAGTTTCGCTTCCAAAATACTCAGACAGTGCTCTGGACTCAACGAGGGAAATATGATCTCATCCGCAAACCGACTACTCAAGCCTTCGTTGACATGGAGTAAGTTGTTCATATCTTGGTCGTATCCAGCGAGGATTATGATCATCTTGCCGGCAAATTTGGGCTTCGTCATATTATCAACAAGCTCGTTGATGGCTTCCTGAGCAAAATGCCCTTCCCCGAGGCGATAAGCTTCATCTACAAACAGGACTTTGCCCAAGCCCCGTTCCAACTGTTTGATTGTCTTCGGCCCTGTCTGACCAACGAACTGTCCTATGAGGTCACTTGCTGAACACTCGACTACTTCGGCTTGGGACAAGAAGCCGAGGTCGTAGTATACCTGACCAAATTTGCGAGCTGTCGTCGTCTTTCCGGTACCTAGTTACGTGGTCAGTTATTTGCGTTGTGGGGTAGATTTGACCTCAGGAGACATACCAGGCGGACCCTTGAAGATGAAGTTCATTGGGATCTGACCTGTTGGATCGAGACCTAGAGCGCGCATTCCTTTGGCGACTTTCAGATATCCATCGAGCTGATTAATTATAGACTCGCAGCCAATGACGCCCTTAAATAAATCCTGAAGATTGATCTCCGCACCTGAAGCTCTATCGAAATCGAGGTCGAGGTCCTGAGGCTCGAATATAAAGTCGATGGATCTGTCTGCATCTGGTAGCCTAGATTGTCGCGACTGATAGTTGCTCTTGGCCTTCGAAATGAGGTTTTCGACATCTCCACCATTTCCAAAGTTCAATCCCTTCCGAGCTCGGCTCAAACATTCGATAGCTACGGAAATAGCTTCGTCAGTTGCTCCTAAACCTTGATTCTTAAGCTTCAGTTCCAAAATCTCCTGGAGTTCTGCATCATCAAAGTCTTCAAATCGAAACGCATCAGAAAGTTGGAATCGTCGAGTCAGACCAGGGTTGACGTTTTGGAACATTTCGGTCATCTTATCTTCATAGCCAAGAAGCAAGACACATCGATCCTCTCCGGGCACGCTTTGGACTTCCGCAACGATGGTGTCGATGACGGCGGTTTTGTAGACATCAGCGCCAGTGGCACCTCCCCCTTCCTTAGACCCAGAGGAGAGCATATATGCTTCATCGATAATGAGGACCTTGCCGACGGTAGTTTCAAGAATTGCTTTGGTGTTTGCCTCGGATTGTCCAATTACGCTGCCGATGAAATCTGAGGGGTTCTTGGCAACGACTAAATCAAAGACTGTCAGCGAACAAAACCAAGACGACTCTGTCTAAGGCGGAGATTACCTTCGCCATTGCTCAGAAGCCCAATATCTGCCAGTATGCGGCCATAAAGCTTTGCCACTGTAGTCTTTCCTGTTCCAGGCGACCCCAGAAACACTCGGTTTAGGGATACCTCAATCAACGGCTTCTCTTGAATCTCTCGCTCATAATTAGTCTTAATAAGATCAAGCATGAAGCGAACAGAGTCCTTGACTGATTTCAGGCCTGTCAACTTCTGCAATTGTTCCCATGCCGAGCACTTGAGAATAGCTTTGGATGGATCTGGACCAATCAGGTCTTCTTTGGTGAAGGTGTAATCGTCTGGCGTGAGTCCATCGCGCCGTTCCTTCGTCAGCCGATCAGATTGGCGTGTCCGAATTTGTGCGAACAGATTCTCCAATGCTCGAGCATTGCCGAATCCATCTCGTCCCCTGCCTCTCCCCAGTCGACGAACAACAATTCTCATAAAAAGACCGTCAATCCCATCCTCGATATAAAGGGGAGATTGATAGAACTTGTTCATCTGGAACTGCAGCATGCTCAAGAGTTCTCCATCTGCATAGTCCTCGAAGTGAAGTGTATACGGAATTCTACTCACAAATCCAGGGTTATGTTCGAAGAATTTCTCCATTTGCTTGCGGTACCCAGCAAAGACGAAGACAATCCTTCCAACCAAATTTTCGATCTCGGCAAGCAAGAAGTCCAGGACAGTCTTCCCGCCATGGTTGTAAACCTCCGCAAGCTGGTAAGCCTCGTCAATGAAGTAGACTCCACCTTCGGAGTTTTCAAGTTCCTTGAAGTGATTCTTGACCTCTGCAACACCTTCATGTGCGAGGCGAGCACCCGTAGTTTCAACGAAACCATCTCCTGAGAGTACTTGAAGGGATGTGAGTACTTTCGCATAGTGTCTCGCAACTGTGGTTTTCCCTAGATAGAACTATTAGATCCACTCAAGATAGCCTGAAGATGCAAAACTTGCCAGTGCCCGGGTTGCCTAATAGCACAAGCCCAAGACGCTCTTTCCTCAAATCAGTACCTTGTCGTATCGAAGTCTCGACCTTGGACTTGATTTTCAGGACCTGGGACTTGACCTCTTCGAGACCAATCATCTCCATGATCTTGTCAATTGCTGGATTGCTGGCATTTTCTTGGTCCTTCTGGCGTTGCCATTCGGTCTTGGCCGGGGAGACGTTGTGGTCAATGCAGATTTTGAGATGTTCTCGGAGTTTTTCGGTTTTATTTGGAGGCTTTCTCGGTCGCGGAGATGTTGTTAGCTTTTGAGTTGAACCTTGACTGACCGGCAAAGTTGCATATGGAGTGCTGGGACTAGCCGAGGACTGTGGAGGAGGTTCAAGTTTGACCTTATTGGCTAAATCTCTTGTCGCAACGAGATCACTCCGTAGTTGGGAAAGAACCACCTTGCGTTCCACATTTAATTTCATATCCTTCATGTTTTGAGTGACCCGGTCAATCTCTTCTTGAATCTTGGCATATTCTTTGCGATGCTTTTGTTCTTCGGCATCTCTCCGTTGCTGGTCCTCGAGAGCCTTCCTGGCTTTCTTTTCTGCCTCCCTTCGCTCCCGTTCGCATTTCTTGCATACCAGAGGAGCTGACGCACCCTCGTAGCAGTGCCACGACTGTGTGTGACCGTTACCACATTGTTGCTTCTGAACTACCATGCATTTTATTTTAGAGTGATCAAATAGCTGATGGCAGCTACTTGGACATTTATGAATGCCACATTTCAGCATTACTCCACTAAATCAAGGAAGTCAGCTGTGTTCAATTTGATGGCAATCTTACTTATTCTTCCGATTTGAACATACCAAGGTTCTTTACATCCACCATCAGGACAGTCGGTCTCAAATGCATCAGGTGATTTCAGAAGTGCAGTTCGATCCGGATGCTTCTCGCATTTGATGGGGAATCCTTCGTAAACGTGACCATTCTCCTTCAAATGATCGAGGAAACCTCGCCAAACATCGCTTCCCTTCCGAGCGTGAATGAAAGTCTCCGAATTCCCGATCAGGATCAATGCGTCGCGCGCCCGAGAAAGCAAAACGTTCAAGCGTTCTTTTTGGGCCAAAAAGCCAATGTCGTGCGACTTATTGCTTCTTGTGAGTGAAACAAGAACAATATCACTTTCTTCACCTTGATAATTGTCTGTGACAAGCAGTTAGCCTTGCCTAAGCAACACTTGAACAACAAAGTGGAATCAAAAAGGCGCAAAGAAATAAAAGCGGGTCATGCAGAAGAGCAGATGTGCTGCTTACCGACAGTTGAAATGCGGAGCGACGGCTTTGATGATTTGGTGCTGAGATCTGTTAAGAGTCCAGCCCGAACAAGATCAAACTTGTCCAGATCATTCAGAATGGGATCGTTCTCCTTAGAAAGCTGGTCCCGGAGCAATTTGAGCTGTCCAAGGTACGGCGTCAACACAACCATCTTGTCCGAGCCATATCCCTGCTGTGCAAGATAACGAACACACTTCAGGATCATTTGTGCTTCGAATGCATTTTGCTTGGATGAAGTTGAGAGCCCATCTCTAAATTCTCGGGATTCCTTCAATTCAATCTCTAATTCAGAGTGATTGATGAACATGACGTTGTCGCGAAATCCTCGAAGATCATCACGATGTAGTGTTGAGTCCGCGTCCGTCAAGTCGGGATAGGTCATGCGACGAATGAGAGAGGAAATTTCGGGTCTCATCCGATGTTGCTTCATTAATGTAATATGAGGAACACCTTTGTGGACCAGCCTTTCAAAAAGCGATCGATTGAGATCATAGCCATTGCCTCCCTCAACACTGAGCTCGTAGCTGCATTTCGGCCGAAGCTGTTGGTGATCTCCGATGAGGATGAGCTGCTCAGTCTGGGGTCCCATAGCTGTAAGAATATGTGCTTCTAAAATTTCGCCAGCTTCCTCGACTAGGACAACGCCGGGAGAGGCGGATTGGATGGCCGCGGAAAACTTGGCGGCGCCATTTGTTGTGCAGGCAACGATTCTCTTCTCCTTGATGATCTTTGCATCTCTTTGGCCGAAGATATGACCAATTTCAGCTTCATCGTCATTGAAATCCTGCCCAATACTACCAATCTCGTCAACGTGATCTTGAAGTATAGCTGCTTGCCATCGACTTTGGGCAGACCTCCGCATTTCTGTTGGCATTCTCCAAACTCGAAAAGCTCCGGGTGGGAGAATATTTTGGAAAGCACCAGCGTGAGTTTCGCCCCTAATCCACCGATCGAGAAGATAAAACTCCCCAATAGCCTTTCCTCGTCGACCAACCCGCGTCATGCCACCGTCAGTTTCTTCTGGGACGGAGAAAGCCTCGAAGAAGGGGAGGTCTTCTGGAGCGAATTCGAGATAGGCCATTATGTGACTCTTGTGGGTATTTGCAGAATACCGTTTGAAGGCCTCTTGAAGTCGTGTTTCGTGCTGCTGGAGTCGGACCTCGAGTTTGTTGATTTGATCCCATTGTGATGGATTCATCTTGGAACCTCCTTGCTCGTAAAGAGTGAGCGGTTTTGTTCGAGCTGTAGATTTCCCACCAAGCCGAACCATGTCCGCGACGGGAATACCAATGTCAATCAATTCCTCGAGAAACTGGTCGAGGGCATGATTCGTAAAACAGACGACAAGAATTTTTTGATCTGTATAGTTGTGAAGTGCCTTCGCAACTAAGGCTCCGATAAAGGATTTTCCAGTTCCTGAATGAATTTAGTGACTGATACAAGGCACAAACGTTTTGAACTCACCCGGAGGACCTTGAATTAAGCTCACTCTCTGAGAAAGGCTAGCACAGAGTGACTTCATCTGGGACTCATCCAGCTTGATACTCTTCGTTGTCTGAAAGACTTTCCGGAGATCCTTCCCATCATGGTGCTGGAGGTCTTTTGTCAAAAGGGTTGGTTGGAAAGATGGTCCTTGCAGAAAAGTGTCCTCATCCCAGTGAATTAGTTCCTCTGCGAGGGGAAATTCTTTCATTTCTTGCAATCGCTTAAGGAACGGTTCGAAAGCGAACACCGCGGTATCGAGCTGGACTAATTTGATATTGCCCGCTGTTTTCATTTTGGAGAGAACATACGACAATGTTGAATCGTTCTTGAATTGAATTGTAATCCTGGCTGGCACCTTTGACAATTCATCTTCATCTCTGTGAATAGTTGGAAATGCAACTGCTTCATCGTCCAAAAGTAGGCATGCCATATTACCATGACGTAGAATGTGCCGATTGTGGGACAGGTAATCTTTGCGTTTCGACGGTTCAATGCTGCTCAACTGTGGAAGGTCCTTGGGACATTCAAGCACGACGCCCCAAGGTCGATGGGTCTTGCGGTCTGTCACTAGGTCTAAACCAGCCACTTGAAGATGATTGATGACAAGTCCTTTGTGACGACCGGGTCTCGCGCCTATCAATTTCTGGAGCTCTTCTCGTATTTCGCCGACCATATCCTCTCGCAGCAGTCGAAATTGGTTGTCCACATGAACAACCCAGAGGGAAGACGCCATTTTTGGGTCTTCGAGGAAGTCGGCCGTACGTAGGAAAGGGCGCTCCTTGGATAAAAGCTCATCTGCAGTTGGCATGATGGAAATCTTCCGATGATCCTCATTATCATTGTCGTGCCTGCCACCGGGCTTCACGTCCGCATCGAAGTGGAGGTTGCTAGATCCCAGTAGCAATGCGTGCTTGATTTTTTGTCCCAAGATTCGAGTTTCGCCATCGGCAGATTTCAGGATCGAGTCCAGGATGTCAGGTGATTTTGCCAATGCGAGATAGGGAGCGGATGCGTCGCCAGGCAAGAAGGCCAGTTGTAGCAGTAGCCAAGAAAACGTTCGAGAAGCAGGTGAATCCAACAAATGGCCTCGGAATGCCTTCGAAAAAGCGTCCCAGAAGAAAGGTGGATCGACCATGCTGACAAGAATTCGGGTGAGCGCTGTCCCAGACTCGATGCCTTTCAACGACGGCTCCTGCAGGTATTGAAGTAGCACCACAGCATGCTCATTTATGAATGAAGGAGATGTATCAAATCGAACGCATGCTTGAACTGCAGCAAGACCCTTAGGACTTGAAAGCAGTTTGTGGGAGCAAGACGCGGGATCTGCCTGAGCGCAAACGGCCTCGATGAACAGCTTGCCGTCCTTAGAAGAATTTAAAGATCTCCGATTGAATAATACATCATGGAAGAACTTGAGGAGGCGAGAAGCTCGCATGTCGTCTGTGGTGGTTGAAGCCATCTTGCAATGGAGATTCTTTGGTCAGGCAGTGTCTGCCAGTTGATTGATTGTAAGCTCGAAAAGATTGCGCGGTGAAGGGCTTGAATGTTGTAACTCTTTATGTTGGGATGGTAGCAATCCTATTCTGGGTCAGGCAAGTCGGCGGGAAGATGGAAGCACGCAGGAAATATGAAATTCACTTGAAGCCGGTTCTTCCACGTCTTGCCGTGGTGTTCTACCCAACGTTCATGCTGAGACGACTGCGGCGTACCACTTTTAGGTCAAAAAAACAAAACAAAAAAGCCTCGTTCCAACATATCGATTTCTTGCAACATGGGAATTTCTTGAGAGGAGAGCCTTGGAGACCCGTAGGGACGACCAAGTGTGTCGGAACCTCCGAATCTGTTTGTTGGACTTATTGAGATTTTGTTGCATGTGATTGCTGGATAGCAGCCTATAGCAGAGAAACGCGTCGACGTCGATTTTGGCTGCCTGCAGCCTATGAAACTTCAATGTTGTGGAGCCTTGCAGCCGTGTTGTTGGGTGGCTGGGTGAAGTGAAAGAAGACGGGGCGACCTTAAAGTGGCTCTGAATGAACGAATCCATCTGATCAATCCTACGAGCGTAATAAAGGCGTTGATAAAAATATTTCAAGTCGACATCTCTTCGAATTTGGATCAGTCTTGAGTGCACAATGCTGTTTCATTAATGCGATTCTAGTTGTAGTGGTAGGACAAACATGCGATTAGAGGCCGGATTACATAAGCCGATTCACTTGCGCTACCAGCGCCTGGTGCGCAGGCAGTCACGTGGAGCAAGTAATTTAGAGGCTGTGTTAATCAATCCACTCTATTGCGGTGCCTTTTGTTGTATCAATACATTATGCAAAATGTGTGTTAATCTATATCCCGCTGTTTCGAGGAGGCTTTAATGGCGATGAATGAATCGGTGTGTCGGCATCATTGTACTCGTCCATCCCGATTTCCGGATAGTGCAAGTCAGCAACAGGTTCCAAGAAGATGCTTTCTCTGCCGGAAGTAGATATTGCTGTAGATGTTATAGCAGAGTACTTCGCATTGGAAAGAAGGTTACTTGACCCCTCCCACGGAAATTAGTCCGTGGTGGCGGGCGTCCGTTGACCCCAACGAAGAAGGCTTGGGGGCATCCACGTACCTGCCCGTCTGCCCTCAGCAAGCTCCAAACTGCCAATATGGCAATATAAACTTCTTGTTCTTAGATTCACCAGGGGATGTACTAATTGATGACGGATTTGTCAACAGCCGAAAACACTAAAAATTGAGCTGTATAGTCTGTGTTCTTCTTAATTCTCTACAATATTACCATATATCACTCTTAATTGGTGTTCCCCTTTGATTCTACGACTCTCTTACACCTATCTAGCATCTCACCAATACGCGCACGGACTTCTACTATAGTACTAGATACGTAAGAAGGATCATTTATTTACGCGTTTTTTGGTGCCAAATCCGTCATCAATTAGTACACCCCCTGGTGATTCCCTGGCGAGAGTTAGTCAGCAAACGGATTATCGGGTAAAGCCTGCCGATTTGTTTTCCTTGTGAATTAATAATCGCCATCGCCAAATTGTTAGGTACTCTTAATGAAGAAAGTCAGGCCTGCCACTCGGATTCACGTACAGATTGAATTAATGACCTGAAGGGTGTCCAGAATTTGTTGTCGCCAATCATCGCTCTTCGATGAAGCTGGCTTGTTTCGAAGGCATATACAGGGATGAGAGCTGTTTGGAAGAGGGAGTATCTGTGTAAAGTCGGTGTCTCAAAGTCATGATACTCAGAATTTGTCCAACTTACAGTGTATACCATGCTCCTATCCTCGTGTGCTCCTGGTTGTTCCAGATGTCCTCGATAGACGAGATTGTCAACAAAGCTTAATTCAAACATCGATCGAACGTTTGGAATTCCTCCAGGAAATTGTCAGGATAGTCATGCCGAGCGTACAGTGCTTGCTTGATCACATATGGACTGTACATGGTGATTTTGAAGTTGCAATACTTATGCATCAAAACTGCGTGACAAGTGTGGTTCTTCGGTGGAACTTGAGCGTCGTCGGCAAAATACGAGGGCGGACTGTACCATCGGCCGATGAGTTGATCGTTGAGATTGATGAGTTCCTTGCGGTCGGAAAGGGGTTTCTATGTGGTTCTGGACTGTATTCGGTTTGTGGCCAAGTAGAAATTTGCATAGAATCGGATGCCTGTCTGTTTTGTGGTCTCCTCCGTTGGAGTCGGGT
This sequence comes from Gamarada debralockiae, assembly GCA_002803225.1. Taxonomy (NCBI): domain Eukaryota; kingdom Fungi; phylum Ascomycota; class Leotiomycetes; order Helotiales; family Hyphodiscaceae; genus Gamarada; species Gamarada debralockiae. The sequence goes on from NXFV01001873.1 coordinate 39,674, forward strand.
CCTGCTGCGAAGCTACTGTGAGTACCTTGAGAAGGAGTTAGCAAATCTGTGGTTTGAATTTGGGCCACGACAATTTACACGTTCAAGGGCCAGTGCGACGTTCATCCCGCCTCCAGGCCACAAAATTGGTCGGCCGAAAGTTATCGTGGCTCCCAGATCAAACACCCCGAGGTACCACTAAACTCTGCGCCTGATCTTCATCCTCAAGGGCTGTATTTTCCATCCCAGAAATTTTTGCAAAGGCCGATGCCCATTGCCATCCCAGACGCCAGACCAAGGTAATTGTATCCACTGTTTGGCTTATTTCTGTTCTGCGGGTAGTTTGACATTAACATTAATGCCTGAACTCTGGTCAAGTTACCACTCTCCAGGTAGCTCCAGTGCATCAACGACTTTGCTTAAGCAAATAACAGCAAATCCGAAGTATTCGTCACGCTCGCGGTAGAAAAGATCCAAGCGCTTCAATAACGTAGGCGAGGATCTTCCAACCGTTCTCGTTGGAGCGTTCGATAACTTCGGAATACTGTGATCGAATGGTCGGTTCATGAACTATGGGATAGTTGACATTGTAGATCCTGAAATATGCATCAATCATGGTCCTAGCTATTTGGCGGTTGAGAATGGATTGCTCATAAAGAAGCACCGGCCTCGTTGCATTTTCCGACGCTACTCTAGAAAAACGTAACCTCGCTGCTTTACCTCGCCGTGCCGAGTAATCTGCGGTAGATGGGTCAATCACCCTTACCATGCTGCCCTAGAAGCTATCCCGAGATAACCACCCTCGTTCTCGTTCACAGTGAAGATGCCATGCCATCAATGACAGCAAATCCATCGTCACCGTCGCTCGCAATGGAGCCAAGTGGAGGCTGGCCAGATTTGGATGCTTCAGTTGTTGAAACGTATTGCTCGCCCCATTCTAAATCATCTGCTACGATGTGCCATCAATGATGTCGAATGGGTGACTCTCGTCTTCCGGCGTGGCGAGAGTGCTGGGGCGACAAGCTCAAACTCATCACGACCAGGCAAGAAGTTATTCTCTAATGATCTATGATCAAGATACTCCGGGACAATCACGAACGAGGTGCCAACCGCAAAAGGCTGTGGAGTTACAATGAAGGCGTTGAAATCGAATTTTTCGAGCGGGGAAGGGTTGACTTCTGGATGGAGGGGAAAGAAATTATGTCTGCGGTGCTGTAGCAGCGCATCCGTGATGGACGAAGGGAAGGGAGACTCCAACTGAGTCTCTCTCACAAGAGACTCTCTCCAAAAGTCTTTCGTATCTTTCAGCACGCTCTTCTACTTCAGTCAGGTGCCTGCCAAACAAATTATTAGCAAGGAACCTCGGGGATGATATGACTGTGAAAAGTCGTAATAGCGTTCTGTTATACTTTTCGTACAAACAACGTCTGTTGGCACTCAAGGTATGTGCGCAAGTAGGTAACGCTCTATTGCATCTTAATTTCCTAAAACATTCCTTGTAGGCTTGATCGCTTGCAGGGGCTAGGGTATCTGGAATTGTGATATTTCGATGAGCTGTGGTTTGTGGCTTGTCCATGGTGGATTCGTGCCTCTAGCAGGTTTGCATGCCGGGTTGGATGTAGATTATAGTAATTAATGGCTAGATGTTAATAAGAAGAGAAGATTTCAATGACAAGGTGAATTGGACTGAACAAAATTCGCGAGGTCACATGAGGCACGTCTGTTTGGTAGCGAGTGAGGACATTGCAGGGCTTGTTCGCTAAAATATCGGGGAGCATTGTTGAGTCTGTCAAGCTCACCTCGATGATCTTCGAGACTTTCTGCTCCTACACCTGTGAAGAAAGACCCATCGATACAACAGATTCTTGCACAGATCTGAGATAGTGTATCTTTGCCTCTTTCACAGACTTTGTGGCAAGTCTCCCGTTCTTACGCCTCTCTAAGGGACGCAATCTCCCCGGGAACAATACGAAGTAGCACGTCACTGACATTTTGATGAGGATGAAGTTGGTGATTTGCCATTATTGTATGCTTACCGGCGGCGAGCAATCGAGACCCCGAAGTATCGCAGTTCCTGGGACCCCTCCCGTTCCTCGATACGGTCGATCCTCACTCTCCAGCCGTACCTCGATCTACAACGTTAGGTGATTGGATGCAGTCACTTGATGGGATAAGCGGAGGAATGAGGTCGAATACTTCGAGAGGTACAATCATATGGCAAGGGGGACGTGAATACCAGCGATAAGTGGTGATCGCTTCCATGTGCAACCAAAGTGGCCTTCGCGGTGAAGTCGCTGGTGAAATTGTACTCTCGCGAGAAAGGAGCATTCATCTATGACTACGCACTTGGTGGGCTTGAAAGAAAACCGTCATAGGTTGAAAAGAAAATACATGGCAGGATGCTGATGCTTAAAGGTCCTGCTCGCACCAACATCGTTCCGGATGAGTTTACAATATCTCATGAAGTCCACACCGAATACGCCTGCGAATGGAATAAGCGGGTCTTCTGCTGACGTTGGAAGAGCAAAGCATCATAGTCATCCAAGAAATGCTTTTTGAGATGAAGAGCCAGCGGTTTGAGATCGGCGATAGTGATGGTCAAGGACTTCCGGTTGGCCACCAAGCGGGCCAGCCAGCAGAAACGAGTGCTGAGCTACACCAGAACTTGAAGGTTGCCCAATATACCGAGAAACAGTTCACTGCTCCACTCATCCATGGCTTCTCCAATGGCCTCGGCGTTCCGTTGCCGCATACTTGGCTACCCATCTATTTATAACTTCATTCCACGTACGGAGATCTAGCATCAATATATTCTGTGCGACATCTCGAGCGGCTGGTAAATGCTAAAGCCGCCGGCATCTGTTTAAAGTTTTATTGTTCCGAAAGAAGCACCAATGAAAGCGTTTCGTAGATTTTCACTGTACCGGGAGAGTCCCGTGCGTCGGCTTTCCTGGCCGGGACTTGGCAACCACAATCAGCCTTTATTTCTTTAATCTAGTTGAACTACAAAACAGCTATTTTTGTCTCCAGAATAAATGAATACAAAACAGCTGACGACAATCGGCGTTGTCCGTTGTATTGAAGTTATTCCAGCTTGGCACCGCAGTGTCCCGGTTACTTCAGGTTTCTGAGGCGCTGAGCAAAGCAGGATATTGGTGATCTTTCCTCAGTTCAGAATAGTAAGACAAGATCAAAGGATCTCGAAGGACTAAACAAAGCCATGGAAAACTTGAATATAAGCATCTCGCATCTCGCATTTCCTCGAACTCGAACGCAGCAAACTCACGCGTCTCGATAGGCTCATCAAGCGGCAAAGTTTTCCTCCCCATCACAAGGAAGGATCCTCAAAATTCCGAGCCAAGACTGCACACCTTTCTATCAATATAATTGAGCGGAGGCTCTGAAGCCACGATCATTTCACCGTTGTCCAGGCGCCAGAATGTCTTCCAAGTCATGGTTAAAAACAAGCTTTCCGGGGAAGGGAGATCATATCTGCTGACACTGAAACCTTATTTCTTCGGAATCAGGAACGATAAAGATAACGCCATCAGAGCTCCCAAGCTTGAGGCGTTCGATGGTTCTCGTATTGTGCTTTAGGCTGGGTTCGTGGATTTTCTACCCATAGATCCCATATATTGTGCGGGGCAAGTTTTCCGCCCACTGCGCACGCACTGGAACGCCATCAATTCTCACATTCACACCTCGGAAATATCCAGAACTATATAAGTAGGGCCATAGATCAGTCAATGCCATCTACTTTTCCGTCCTCTCCCGACAGCATTCACTACCTTGTTTCCAAGTCTCAAACTTTCTTCACGCTAATATACGTCAATCGCCATGCTCTTCAGCCTCCTAATCGTCGCCTTTGTGGCCATAGCAACCGCCATCCCCGCCCCCGCGGCACCTTCCATCACCCCCAACATAACCGAAGTCTACATAAACAACATTATTTACGGCGGCACTGGCTGTCCTCAAGGCTCATTGGGTTCTTTCATCTCCACTGACCGACAAACGTTTGTCCCCTTCCCTAGATTACCATTTGTATACGACTAACGCTTGATCCAGATTCACTTTGATCTTCGATGACTATGTCGCCTCTATCGGACCAGGTGTGGCAATCACCGAGAGCAGACAGAATTGCCAGCTGAATATTGACCTTGAATATCCTAGCGGTTTCCAATAGTGCGTCTTCAGCCAGGTGTATAGAGGTTTTGTGGAGCTCGATGCTGCCGTCACTGGCACGCAGGAAGCGACATATTACTTTTCCGGGGGTAAGTACCATGTCTCCTCCCCTCTTCCCTTCCTTCTTCCCCCTTGCCCCATATTGACAAACAACAGAATCTGCACAAACGTCTACCTCAACCACTTGGACCGGTCCCATCGACAGCGACTACGAAGTGATCGAAAACATCCTACTGACCTCCGTAGTTTGGTCTCCGTGCGGAGCACCCGTAGCCTTGAATATCGATTCTCAAGTCCGTCTTTCGACAACTTCAACTACGGCTTCTGGTGAGATTACGGATGATTCTGTGGATGGGAAGATTACTTTTGTTGTCGGTGTTCAGTGGCAGAAGTGCTGATCGCGGCGCAATGATGGAGGCTTGGAAGGATTATTTTCATTGAGAGAGGCTGTTGGGTCTGTGATGAAACCCTTTTTGGTATTTCGGTTAGTGTTCGTGGTTCAGATCTACTTGTCGCGTTCGGAAATCGGCATGGGCAGGCGGTAGACCTTCAGTCGGCTAGAATCATTATATGCAGGGCCTTTGTTGTGCTGGATGGCATCTGGTGATGGGGAATTAGCAAAAAGCAAAATTTGACGTGTTTTCAAAGATCAAGTCCCATTGGGTGTCGATGATTTGATCGCTGTTCACAGATCATAAGTCACATTACTCATTTCCATGGTCAGCAGCAGTTGCGAGGCAAAAATATTCATGTCAAGAGTGTTCACGTACTGGAAAGTAATTCCCAGTCTTTTACCGAATCCGAGTGTCCTTCACCAGTTTCGCTGCCAGGTCAAAATCGTGGAAAAGCCGTGACGGAGCCTGGCTTTCATATGATACGTGTCCCCTTTCCCAAGAAGGCGTCTGGCTGTGTGGGATCGTCAAATGGAGAAGCTCCAAACACTGAAAAGTACCACACCCAATCCTCTTTCATCTGATGACCTGACTCCACACCCACTAGCTCACATATTGCTCACCGTTCCATATTATCTTCTCTCTATTGCCAGTCTTCCTAATTACCCTTCCCACGCACATGTTTTTTTCTTTCCATATGGCCGACAAAACCAATTCTCCTTCGCAACAGCCTTAAGTGAACCCCTTTAAAAGAGAACTGCGGTAATCTGACACAACATTTTTTTTCTTTCTCCCAAGGTCGGTTAGTCAGTCTTGCTGCTTTGCTCAGGCGCTAATCACCCTCGGCTCACCCTCGGCTCACCCAGCTCACCTGAGCAACCTGAGCAGTCCCTACTGCACACTTACGTCGTTGATATTCTAACGACTTAGTCAATCAGGCTGGATATTGACTTACGGCCTTATTATATTATTTTTGGCAAGTTTTGACGATTATCACAGGAAGCCTGAACAGCTCCCAAGGATCCCGAACTGGACCCTTATCAAAATAGATCTGCATTATGCTATGGATTATTGCTTATGTTTTATCCAAGATAATCAAGCGGATTAGGGGACAGAGACATTGTTAATAGGATACGTCTATCGTCACGTATTTGTCACGATCTGCCCTATAGCTTCCTAATTATGCCAGCAGGATTCTGACGAGGACTACAAAGACCTTAAATATCGATTTTAAGTTTAGTATTACACGTACTATTAGCTATTTAACTTCTTGTTCACCTCCTCCACGATAATCATCTTTATGCCGTCCAACCCGTAGCGCTTCTGTACATGCATAAGTCTTCTTGGAAGATCCTCCAGTCCAACAAATTGCGAGGGCAAGACATCTTTGAACTGAAATCCCTTCTCCTTCTCTAGTGCCATCTCCACAGCATGACTAAACTTGGCTGGGTGTGCTGTTGACAGGGCCACGTTATCCACGCCTGGCGCCGCCTTGGCTGCTCGCAGCGCCGCAGTCACGCTAATGGCAGAATGCGGATCTATAATATAGCCTTTCGAGCCTGGAGTGTCGGACCATCTGTAGACATCGCGAATAGTGGCTACCGTCTCCGCATCCGAAACCCGCTCTGACATAAAATCCGCTTTTGCCGCATCCAGCACTTTCTTCTCCACGCTAAACCCTCCTTTTGTCTTAAGGTTCGTCTGCCACTCCTTGACCTTCAAACCTGCCGCTTGTTTTCTCTCCTGCACACCCATTATATCGGAGCCGTAGACATTATACGCGATGAACCATAACAGCCGCTCAAAGTTGCTGCTCACGAGAATATCCATCGCTGGGGACAACGTCTCTTTCACGCCCTCGGTATGCGCCTTGACCACATCTTCTATCAGGCCCCCTTCTGCGGCAGCACTGTGAATGGTGTGCTTCTCGTAAGCGCCAGTCTTCCAGAAGCGGTGGAGGATGTCGTTCTCGTTTGTGGCGATGATGAGTTTCGACATGGGGAGGCCCATTCGCTTAGCAAAGTATCCGGCCAGAATATCCCCGAAGTTCCCTGTGGGGACAACAAAACGGATATGACCAGTCGATGGATTCAATATGCCGGAACGGATGAGCGAAAAGTAGGATGCGAAGTAATATGTTATCTGGGCCAAAATTCTCGCCCAATTGATCGAGTTGATCGCAGCGAGTCTCAGGGTTGTATTTGCCAAGGGGTCGGCGAAGAGAGCTTTCACAAAGTCCTATTGCATCTCGTCAACATGTTGTCTTTGGTAGAGGGAGAAGGATGGTGTACTTGACAATCATCAAACGTCCCATCGACGCTTAAACAGTGTACTACAGACGGTATAATTAGCTAAGCTCAAAATCGGTGTCCGTAAAGCGATAACTCCAATAGTACGCACAACCTGAGTATCAGAACACCGGATACATACCATTCTCATCCGTCACCGTCGTCATCTGCGCCTCCTGCACTGGGCTAACCTTCCCGGTCGGATACATGATGAACACCGAGACATCTTTCTTGCCTCTCAAACCGTATATCGCGGCTGATCCAGTATCACCACTTGTGGCTCCGATGACTGTCAAGTGCTCGCGATCTTTCCCCGTCTTGCCCTCATTCCGCCTGACAAGGAAGTACTCAAACAGATTCCCCAAGAATTGTAACGCAACATCCTTGAACGCAAACGTCGGTCCGTGGAACAGCTCTAGCAAATGGATCTTCCTGTCGCTATCCAGCGTTACCGTGGGTGTTACGTCTGGCACCCTGAAAGTCGCATACGATTTTTGTATGATGTGCTTAAGCGCGGCGGGCGGGATTTCGGCTGGCGAAATGTATAGGCTGAAGACTTGGAATGCGAGCTCTTCAAAGGGCAGATTAAGCCAGTCGTTCTGCCAGTTTGGTGGTAGAGATGGAATTACTTCAGGGATGAATAATCCATGGTCAGGCGCAAGGCCTTTGAGAACAACTTCCTCGAAGGAGAGCTGCCCATCGTTAGCATTTGTAGTTGACTTGGAAAGGAGGTGGATTTACGCCACTGGAGCCTCCACGAGTGCTGAGATATATCTGTGACGGGGTAGGTGAAGCCATTGGACTCGTTGGTTGAAGAATGGGAATTCTTGACAGAGACAGAATTTGCGAAGAACAGCTCCGACGTCGGGCCCGCTGACTGGGCGTCCGCTCGGGGAAGCGTTACTCCGGTTTACTCACCAATCAGCTGACCCCGCGGTCTTGCTACTTCAACGATGAACGCAAATCTCTTACCCGATACAGTTTCTCGCTGATCAACAGAATGCAGTATCGTAAACGACCAACGCAATGCAGACACCCGGGGTGTGGCAAGATTTTCTCCAGCACGCAGAGCGCAAGGGTTCATTTCAAGAGAATTCACTTGGGTCAACGGGATAAACAGCCAACACAATGCGCAGAATGTGCCAGATCCTATCCTCCAAGTGGGAAGCCACGAGACATTATAAAACGGTGCACTTGGGTCAACGGCCGCTAACGCAATGCGAGTACTCGGGCTGCGGCAAGGTTCTGTCCTCCAAAAAGGTCGCGACAAAACATTATAAAATGGTGCACTTGGGTCAACGGACTCCGAGCGAACAGCCAATGCAATGCGAGTACCCGGGATGTGGGAAGATTTCAAGCTCACGTGGCAATGCGAAGAAGCACTATCAATCCAAGCACTCCGTTCAACTATCTCAAACGCAGTGCGAGCACCCAGGATGTGGCAAGATGTTTTCAGGAAAGGTCCCAATGAAGTATCACTATCGAGTCAAGCACTTGAGCCAACCGAAGAATCCAACCAACCGTCCAACGCAATGCGACTTCCCAGGATGTAGAAAGATATTTAGTAGCAAGCAAAACCAGGGTTACCACTATCAAACAACACACTTGAGCGTTAGCAAGAAGAGAATCACTCCCTCCGAGAGGCTTCCATGCACGTATCCCAGATGTGACAAGTCGTTTGTCAACAAATACACTTTGAAGCATCATTACCAACAATTCCACGTTGCAAGAAGCAGTTTTCGCTGTGATCACTGCGAATGGGAGTCTCCCGAAAAGCCATCCCTTCTTATCCACCTTTTAAGGGCCCACGATCAGCGTCAACTTCTCATTGTTCCGCCGAAGCCGGGTATAGAGATTTCGGAATTGAACTCTTTTCTCCAATTTCGAGAAGAAGAATCACATAAGGCCGCACAAATGGTAGCAACTATAACCCAGGAGTCGAATTTTTCCGGCAAGACAAGTGGACAAGACCCATCACTAACCCTGCCAAATATAGATCCTCAACTTCGGAAATCTGAGGGAATTTCCGCACTCACTATTAGAGAGAGAAATGACCTAAGCTGTAAGAGAGTTGCTTCATCTAAAGGACAGGATTCATCTTAACATATTCTAGCACAGTGCGCTATTTACTGGTTGGACAAATCAAAGATCAATGCCCCATGTATTGGTCCAATGTCGACCAGAAGAGGATCCGAAACAACATTTCCCCCACCATCCGACGAAGGCTGTTTTTTCGGCATGACGCTGAGCCTCGACACGGCGCTCCTTGTGCCCCATTTGCGCGCTAGAATGCCAAACAAACTCTTGTACTGCCTAAAACTCTCACCCAGGTGCCTGCATTGTGATACGATGAAATCCATTATGGTACGGGGAGCTCCTAACGCGATTCAAGTTCTATCAACAATTCAGACAAACAAACGGACTTGTCGAGCCAAAAACTGTCCGCGTTCACCGTGGCAAGATGTTGGAATATACTGCGATATGCACTATATGATAATCCCGTATCTTAACAATTTCACTTTTGGACGCGCATCTGGACCAGTCAAAATGTCAAGAACTTTGATAGAGAAGCTGGATGGCCGAAGCGTTCTATACAAAATGGCTCATCAAGTTTTTATGTGGCAAACCTCTGATTTGGCAGAAATTCTGTTAGCTATTTTGAATCCAAATCTAGATGCTCCTAAAATATATGCTGTGGATACGGAGTTTTATCAGCCGAAGATGGGTGGAGCGATCCAGATTACAGAAGTGGCGTTCGTTGATATCAAAACTGGCCAGGTCGTTGTCAACGCTGCCTTCAACGACGATCAGAGGGCAATGGATGCGTCCAGGAAGCTGAAGCTCAAGTCATTCAAGTTTAACGCTAAGGAGAAAACATCGACAGCCAAGCACATTCGCCAAGTCCGCACTACCACTGACATGGTACAACAACTTAAAGACTGTCACCTCGGGCCGAATGATAAACTCGTGGAATACAGCCTTTATTCCCAATCTCTTCTTGATGTAAGGAATTTACATCTACTTCTTGAGCAAAGTGGCTATAAGAGCCAGGACCTTCTCTCAGCAAGCAAGGGTTACGCAGTAATTAGGCCAACTCGGGATTTTCTTGAACAAGCAATGAAACTCAAGACCTGGAGTCTACCTTTCCTCTTTCGAATCCTCTTTCCGCAGGATCCCCTTGTTGATCAAAATCATTCCGCGGTAGCCGATGCAATACAGCTGGCGCAGATCCTTCGACTGTTAGCCGAACTATCGAAGTCACCTAAAGAGCGCAATCTACCTGAAGGCCTGCTTCAGGGCTTCGAGAAGCTGGTATGGCTAGACAATAATCCTATACCAGGTAATACCTTAGATTATTACTTCGGATCCTTTGGACACGCAGCTGGCCATGCTACTGTTCAAGTCCAGAGTGGAGAATCAGATGAAGAGGTAGATAAGGAAGAGATTAATGATGAGGAAGATGCGTTCATCGAAGCCATCAGAGCCATTAGAGATATCGGGTCTCAAATCGCGCGAGAAGTTTTCCTTAGCGGTTTGGAAGAAGATTCCGAGGCCCTTGAAGCGAACGTTTACAGTACAGACGAAGATGCTGGAGAGGCAATCGATGATGTAATGTTGCATATTAAAGAACGCAACACTCGCTCTAAGACAAAGCGCAAAGTGGAACAATCTAGTGTTTCGCAGCATTCCACAAAAGACGTAGGGCTACCAGGAATAGGGGTGAATTGCAACGCAACTAGTCATCGGATTTGGAAGCGGATGCCGCCGGAGGAATCGGCGAAATGTATACAATGGACTCGAGTAGCAGTCGCAAATGTGTAATCTAAACTTTAGACTCGGTTCGCGGTATTTATGTGATCCTCGCTTTCCATTATTATATTGTTTTTATTTTTATATAGCAACCCGTAACAGTTCTATCGCAGCATTATTGCTGCCGCTACTGGCGAGAACTTCGTTTTGTACACGCAACAGGTTCAAAGGCTTACATTTTTTAGGAAAAGTGTTTGAGAGTGTGTTAAGAGTTGTGTGTAATGACTTTATGATAGATGGCTTGTATAGATTTCTATTAGCCAGCGGGTGAGCATTGGAAATTCGCGGAGGAGGAAATATGCGCTAAAAATTACGCTAAGATGATCCTCGGCTCCGGGAGTACGCATTATCATAAACTGGAATCCCTCTTATCATCCCCCAGGTTCCTGTTGTTATGAGAACCCTAATACTGAGGTGCATGTGGCGCTAGTCCAAAATAGGCTTTGTCAGCTTCCATTCAAAATCTCTCCCCTTTCTTCCGTTCAACTCTTTTACTATATCTACAACCTGACTTCAGGACCTCGGCCTTCTCCAGCTCTTCGGACTTCCCCAGCTCTTCGGCCTTCCCCAGCTCTTCGGTCTTCCCCAGATGGATGGCTAAGGATGGCTAAGGATGGCTAAGGATGGCTCAGGCTATGCTCAACTGATGCTCAGGCATGCTCAGGCATGCTCACCCTCGGTTCAGGTATGCTCAGGCTCTGCTCAGGCATGCTCACTCTCGGCTCAGGTAATAGCGGCCGCTACTCACGTCCAGAGACTAAAACGGAACCAGCAAAAGAAAAAGTCGAGTATGACTATTTTGGTAGATTCCACTCAACAGAACCCCACTTTTCCATCGTATATTGCATTTGAATTTCAGCCCTGCTCACGTCAAATCTCCGATCTGATCCGGGGTCTCGTCAATATCTGCATCATCAAGTAAATGCTGATAGTGTCTCTTCATCTGCTCTTCCAGAAAAGAGCGTGGCCCGGGAATGGTGTTGGCAGACGTCGAGGCCGTGGTCACCGATGTCAGTCAATTTATCACGCCGCGATTCCCCACTCGACACTTCAAGAAAGCCAACTTTGTGTATTACAGGTTATCTAATGAGTGTGGTAGTTCAATCTGCCTGGCCTTGGAAGGAACCCCCTTGCCCGCTGTGCTTAGGTAAGAAGCTCCTCTTGAGAACCTATGTATGTTAGCTCGGGGGTTTGAAATACAGTTCAAATATGACTAAAATACCTGAGATAGCTCTCCTGGCAAGAGGAGAAGTGGAATTTTGAATCTGTTATGTCTCGAAGGGCAGTGCAGTTTTGTTTATCAAAGCAAGTAGGCCTGTTATGTAAATGACCATAACAGCATGCGAGGCATTAAAAGCATGAAAAGGTTTACAATCATTAATTTTTAGAGTCTAGCTCGCATGTTAAATAAGTTGTCTGCTCAAAACACAAACAATTCCAATAAACAAAGATTTGCTACCACAAAAGATAAGTTATCCACCTCATATGCAAAGACCTAAATCAACTGACCCACTCTAGCACAACTAATCCTATCCAGATATCAAAACTTCTTCCACTTTAGCTGCATTGCAATGGCAATCACTGGTACCACGCTGACCACCTCTCCCAAACCCGCATACTGCGGCGGGATTCTGATGCCTGGAAACGCCCCGGCAGCCAGGAGTACCGCGAACAGGTTGTACACGAAGCTCCAGGTGAAGTTGAACACCACTCTCCTATGGAATGCGTTCGAAAGATCCATTAGTGTGATAATACCATAGAGAGAAGGCCGCATAATGACTGCGTCCGCAGCGCTAGCAGCCACTTCCGTGCCTCCATTCATGTGCACGCCTATGCTGGCTTGAGCTAGGGACGGTGCATCGTTCGTGCCGTCCCCGCAGAAGAGGACTATTGCTCTGCGCTTCCGGAGATTGGATCTGAGCTTGGATTTCACGTATTCCTGTTTCTGCTTCGGCGTACAGCGGGCGAGGACGTTTGTAGGTGGGATTCCGAGCTGGCTCGCAACGGATTGAACGGATGAGTCGTTGTCACCGCTAAGGAGAGAAATTTCGATGTCGCGCCTGCGGAGCTCGTTGATAGCGGAAATAGTATCTGGACGGAGGCGATCTTGGAGTCCGTATACTGCGACAAGCTTCTCTTTTACGGTCACGCAGAACAGTGACAGTCCTGCTGCTAGGATCTCGCGGACGGGGGGAAGGTCTTGTACGTTTAGCCAGTAGGGATTCCCTGCTCTCACAGAGAGGCCTTTCCATGATGCTTCAATGCCTTTTCCGGGGTGAGAGATGATGCGATCGACGATTAAGGGCTCGGTTTCTAATGAACGGAGATGGGAGGCGACAGCTGTGGCGACAGGGTGCTTGCTATTCGTCGTTAACCCGAGGATGAGGGAGGGGCCATAAATAGAGGACCCGTCTATAAGTTCTTGGGCAACGACATCTAGTTTGCCTTGGGTAAGAGTTCCAGTCTTGTCGAAAATAACATGAGATACTTTCCTCGCAATGTCGATTGTCTCTGCCGTTTTGAATATGAGGCCGTATCGTGCACCTACCCCGCCGGCAATGACGACTACCATCGGCACAGCAAGGCCAATAGCACATGGACAGGAGACAATGAGGACAGAGACGGCATAGGTCATGGCACTGATGCAGCTGGTCGTTATGCTTTGGTATCTGACAGCTTTCTCAACCACAACCCAAACCACAAACACTACCATCGTAACTCCAAGTATCGCGGGAACAAAGTAGCTTGCGACGCGATCCGCCAGCTCTTGGACTTTAGGCTTGGAAGATTTTGCTTCGTGAACCATGGCACCGATGGTCTTGATAGTATTCTCGCAAGGTAGCCGAGTTACTTCGACGTTGAGAGTGCCAGAATGATTGACTGAACCCGCCATAACAGAGTCCCCGCGGCGTTTTGGTACCAATGCCACTTCGCCAGTAACGAGGGACTCGTCAAGTTCGCTTTCCCCGATCATAACGACACCGTCTGTGACGACAGCCATATCGGGCAGAACCTTAAAAATGTCGTGATATTGAAGAAGGCGCGAATCAATTTCCTTCTCTTTTCCGTCGTCATGGTCGATGATAATGGCAGTGTTGGTTTGCAAAGACTCGATGGTAATTGACTCGACAGCTCTTTGGCGGGCAAATGCACTCACGGTACGACCAACCATGATCAGCGTAACGAGAAGCGTGCTAGTTTCGAAGAACTCGCCAGTGACCAGAGACTTTCCAGTAGCCAGATATGCGTAGGCCATGATCGAGTAAACATACGCGGTGGTGGTGCTCAGCACGATCAGAAGGTCCATTTCTATCATTCGAGAGAAGGTGAGGGTTTTGATGACGCTGACATAGAATGGTCTTGCAACGACACCTTGGACAACAGTAGCCAACGCCAAAGAGACGGCTCCGTAGAGTATGTCGTGCTTTGGTAACTGAGCCCATGCGAGAACCAAGACAGGAATTGTACAGGCGGCTGAAAATAGCATCATGAAGAATGACTTCCAGAGATGCGCTCTACCCGAGACAATGAGAGGTGGAGATGAGGGCGGAGCAAGCTTGGTATACTGGAAGAAGGGATCTGAAAGCAATTCCCTGGCACCGATTGTCTTGGGATGGTAGCTCACCCGGATCTGATTTTTGTTGATAATTGTCAAATCGATCACTGAAAGTGGCCAATGGTCGGCATAGTCCTGCGCATTTCCTTCCACAATCAATTCCAGCTCTTCTCCTACATGCACCATCTTCGTGCACGTAAATCCGGTCATCTTCTGTAAGGCACTGGCGATATTTTCGGCATCGACGGAGTCGGATGGTCGTAGATGGAATTCTGCATGCGCAAGGAGAAGACTCGTTTTCACTTGCGAGACTTCAGGTAAAGAAGTGAGGAACCTGAAGAGCTTGTTCTCGCAGCCCGTACAAGTCATTCCTTGAACTTGTAGTGTGATGCGCTGAGTGCCAAACAAATCCCTTTCTACGTCGATATCATCTGCTTCTGAAGTGAAAGCCGACTTAGATACGGAATCGGTGGCTTGAAGACTTTGTGAGGCCGGGGATGACTGAATATCAGTATCAGACTCACATGAGACCACATGGCCCGTGCAACAGTCATTCTTCGAGCATTCGTCCACAGCTTGGGGGGAAGTTGAAATACTGGTTGAGCAGCTTCCACGGCAGCATTCGTCCTTACTAGCAGGTGTATCTTTGTCATATTGTCCAGGCCCGTCGCTATGGCCATGCCTCCCTCGGCATTTTTCAAGCTCGAATCCAATGTCTTCTTCCACTGTATCTTGAGTCGGGCTGCGACAGCAGTTCTTCGAACAATCACCCACTTCAGATTGTCTTGCTGTAGTATTGTCGGTAACCTGAGTAGCAGGGTGTTCACTGTAAGAGGGCTTCTGTGCATTTTCGTCCTCAGAATGCAAATCTCCGCGGATATCCTGTATAGGTGACTTGGAGCATTGGCGATTACAGCAGCTCTCTTCAGAATAGTGTTTGGTGCTTGGTGAGTTCATGTCGGGTATGAACTTCGCGGTCGTGTTGGCGATTGCGGCGTGGTTCCGTGAAGTCTCCTCGGTTGTTGATATATTTCGCTGAACAGATCTCAAAGGCATTATCGAAGCACTTATATCCAGTCTCTCTCGAAATGGCGCTTGGCATGCCTGGAAGTATCTTTGGAACCAGTTTCAGGAACCCCGGTGGAAGAGCCTCGACGGTTCCCGATTCTCTTCGAACAATAGGTCTTTGTGGATATAATTTCAGAGAACATTAGGGAATGTAGAAGAAGAACTACTTTCACTCATGAAACACTCCTTCTTGGAACAATTCCCCGCCGTTCGTGACACACTCTCAGGAACCACTTTAACAATCGATTCGGATTATTCACGCGTGGCCACAGCAGCTACCGGTTTGCTGCATAACGGGAGGAAGCCACCCACTTGTGACCATTCTGGGAGACTTGGATGCCGCAGATGAATGATAAGGGAGAATACAGCATGGTTCGATGTTCAACGACAATGGGACGCTGCATATGCATCTGAGGTCGTCCTGCAAGGCTCCGTACCTGTCCCTAGCCTTTTTTGAAATGATCGGCACATGGTTGGACAACATATTTGACCCCATCACTGCCTCCCGATCCTGGGGAGAAGGATAGCTTATCATGGTGTGGCAGAAAGCTCTTTCCAGGGATGAGGACAGATGGATCGTGACTGCTATCTTTCGCGCATTCTTTTCTCGCCACTTCGATGAGGCATGATTCTGTTTGGAAGCTTTAGAATGCAGTGATTGGATTTATGATTGGTGGAGTTCGCACCATCACAGAAATCCTCTGCTAACTGAGATCCATCTCGCAATAGAGCCCCCACGGTCGCGCAACGAGTGCGTTTTCCGTACGGCCGTCACATTTGCAACAGCCTCGAAATCTATCGACATCGTGAGCATCATAAACCGACCGTAGTGGAATGTTAGTATTGCACCGAATTTTGTGTTGGAAAGAGAAAGAGCCGATGGCATGTCGTGTTGGTGTGGTCCACAAGAAGCCAAGGACCGACTTCGCTGCCTGCGACCAGGTCAGGCTTCACAGGTTCAGCCTTCCTATTCACCCTTTCTTCCAAAATTTGAAGGCAAATGCCATAGTAATCCGAAAGCCATGCCTAGAATTGGGGGGCGGGGGATTGGGGGGCATTTTGTCAAGCAAACGTTACTAAGCTCGCGAAACATGTCACGTGATATGCAACCAAAGGGGCTCTTGATCGATGCCTTAAATTAGGGAACTTCTACTTGATGGCTGTATTAATTTAGTGGCTATCAGTTCTTGATGTTCGTCTTTCGGATTGATCAAGAAGGGTGTGCCTTTTCAATATAGTAATACATTTCGGAAGATTTGAAATGCCAAAACCTCATGTTTTTCGAACCGGCATATATTCATGAGACCCCCCCCTTTTATCTAGGCAGCAAGTATACATGAAATTTTTTGAAGACGTCTTGCGAGACAGAGCAAGGGGATTTTGTCGCTGAATATACCAGGGCAAAGGTCGCAGGCCCCAGCCACACTTCGTTGCTCGGCGCGTGTGAGCATCGCCGTCGAGGAAGCAGGCGGGAGGGCAAATCATATGGTGGTGGTGGGAACTAATATGAGCTGGCGAGCTTATTTGTATCTGAGTGACCAGAGTGGGGTGATTGTATATGCATATAGTATCGAGTGATAACGAGTCCTCAACCCCCGGGAGGGGCCGGATTCTTAGCCCAACCTTCAATGTCCGGGAAGAACTGGTCTTCTTGAGTTTGTTGATCCCTGCTGGCCGTATCCCTCGGAATACCATACATTCCATCGAGCGGTTCCACATTGAATGGAATATCAGATGTCCAATCAGAAGCCGCGATGAAGGAGCTCGGGTCTGCCTGATACATTGGGTAATCGGTTGCCTTATTGTGACTGGTGGAATCCGCTTGACGGTAAGGGACTTGCATCGTATTTGAGCTGGAGGAGTCACTGGATGGTGTATTGCCAGCCAGGAAGGAATCGATGTTAAAAGGAGACCCGCCAGAGACGGGATTGGGATCGGCTGGTACGGGAGGGTTGGATAATGCCAAACCGCGGGACTCGAGATGACTTTGCTGTATCTGTTGACGGCGAGTGTTTTGATCCAGGTTTGGTGATTCATCGAGGGCGCTGTTGGCTGGCGGGTTCCAATTGGGAAAACTCGGATGTACATGCTTTTCGCGCAGTCCTTCTGGAGGCCGGTGAACCTCCTTGGTATCTTGCGCTTTGCGAGGTAAAATGCCCATGAGCGGCGCGAGACCCGCCGAGTCGATCCGACCTCCCTTGGCCATTGACGATAGACCGCATAATCCCTGAATAATGGTATTGCCATCTTTCTTGGTGTATGATGTCGCCGCATTCGAAAAGTAACGCAGATCGTCAACTGACATAGGAGCACCACCCCTCGAAGGATTTAATCCATTAATTGGAGTATTCGGTATTCCACCTTTCCCAGTAGGTATCGAATGAGTTCTGATCCCACTACTTTCAATATCTATCTCGAGTTGAGTAGTGAAATGATTTGTAATGGAGTGTCGGTTTCCGATAGCTTTCATAGCAGCCAAGAGGAATTCCAGATTAGTTATGCTTTGTGCGTGGCCCTCTTCACTCCTCTGGTCCTGAATGAAAACTCCAGCTGCAACATAGAGACAGAATCCCATCCATGAGTTCATCTGAGATTCGTATGAGCTTGGGTCGGAGCGTTAGGGTGTGCAAACTTACATTTGATGCGTCCAGATGACTAACGAGGCGCATAGTATTTGTGATCTCCTCGGCCGCCATAAGGCTGCGAGTTCGACTCTGACGAATAAAGCTCTGGGGCAGTTTGTTCTTTTCAGCTGTCAGGACAGCGGCTTGGTGTAGACAGATAGTTGATGCATGGATATTCATGTGGAGGAAGACAACATTCATGTCTCTAAGACCTCCGGGGAGTCTCAAATGATCAGGCAGAAACATGAACGTGTTAGATAGCACATTATCCATCTTCCTGTGCCTTTTCCAGAATTCCCCGTTTGCAAGATCCTCGGGATGCTCGTCTGGACCGCTCTTATGTAGGTGCTGGAAGTTATGGCCAAAGAGGCAGGCCGATAAGACGACTCCGCCGAAAGGAGAAATCCTCGATGCTCCCTCGGGGGTCAAGGCTTCTGCGAGGGGGATAGTCTCTTCTGCTATTCCGCTCTCAAACGACTCTTCCGAAGCAGGGAGGTTTGTTCGTATCTAGGAAGCTGTCAGTGCTGTGCTCTTCACCACATAAAAGCAACGAACCTCGTTCTCGTTGATGATCATTGGCCAGCCTGTACCTGAGCTAGCCCATCGATCACCATAGAAAGCAGCCCAAAAGGTACGACGTCGCTCTTCCAACTCGATCCAATCTTTCGCAGGAGGTAAAATTCGTTTGACACTTTGATCTTCGCCATCCAAACCCTGCAGGCCAAGCATCTGCGCAAGTCGGGTCATTCTTCCAGTACTCATCCAAGCGCGTGTGAAGTATGTCTTCTTTGCCTCGTAAGTCGCGATTAAATGCCAAGTTTGGGCAAAATGGATAGTAACGAACGTCTCTCCATGGCCCTGTTCGAACTCAGCAGCCATAAATGCTGTCCAGGGATTCAATACAAACCTTCATCTCGGCCCCTTCAACGTATTTACGTGCTCGTTCATATAGCACATCTTCGTACTGCATATATTTATCCGACACAGAGGCGGCTGTCGCCCACATGGCATAACGAAGACAAACTGGGGGTTGCATATGAGGGGGGAGGTTTAAAGACGCTAAGTATCGATATTTGTGCATCATGGGCATGGTAGGGTGGAATATATCGAAGTAGACCTCATGTCTGCTGCTGTCAGTATAGGAACATATTGATTCTGGAATGGAAGCATACAATTCGTCGATCATTTCTTGGGGTGGCAGAGGTTCTGAAAGTCCAAGGCTGATGAGCTCTTGCGAAAAGAAATCCCCTTCAGGTAGGGCATTCGGCGCAGGTTGAAAGTCGAAAGCAGACAGAGGTATATTGAAAGATTCGTCAAGCATTCCAACATTTCCCATGTCCACATTCATATCCATTGTAAAATTGTTCCAATCGGGGTCGGTGGTGTGAACAGCTGATGCGCTTGAGGTCGCACTTCCCTTTGTAGTCTCGGCAACAAGCTGCGTTTCTACCTGGGCTTTTGGCGGTTAGTCGGATCTCTAGGCACAGAGTCAATGATCGTGTACCTAATCTTGCCTCCAGTTCCTTCATATTGCGCCGCTTCGAACCTAGATTCCTCTTTCGTTCTGGATATTCGCATTCGTGCCGCAACCTCGTACACGTCCCACATTTTGGCTTGACTCGGTCGCACTTTAATTTGCGTTTGCGACACGATACGCAAGATATGGTTTTCTCAATGGGCGCAATTGGCTTATCGTCTCCTGGGTCAGGTATCGCTGTTGATTGTTGCGGTCCGTTTGAGCTGCCTGATAGCGACGAGCGTGAAGATTCGGGCTGGCACTCGGCCATGGCATCTTCTGGTGATCCAGACATGAGCGCAACGCCAAGAGCGGTAGAAATATGGATTTATATCATGAGGTTTAACAATGATAGTGGCAAACTCGTACTTGGTTGATCAAGATAACAGGAATCCATTTTTGTTCTTCACGTAGAGTCTGGGACGGCTTACCTAACCCTCCGCTAATCCCTGTAGATTATCATAGGGCCGCCAACCTTTTGAGGTTAGCGAACGCGCCAGGGCAACGTCACCGCTCGTAGCCTTGTGGGACGCGCCAAAGCAGGCATCTCAACGCGAAAACACGTGGAAATCCACGAACTTTGTCATCCTCAATCATGTCGAGGCACCTTCTCGTCTGCTCTGCATAAGACGGGACGACGGTGACTCAGGCCGCATTAGCCCTCTGAGTCAAGCAGCTGACTGTGACACAGACATACCCCAGTCTACAATAATACTCGACTGTCTCGTCGACCAAACAGATCAAAGTCGGACACTCTACGGGACGGAATGGTAGGTTACGGAATCAGTTACAGGTAGTTCTGTATTTGCTTACGCTGATAGACCCTGCGCGAACCTGGTTCTAGACCGCTCTGTACATAATCAGAGGCCTTCTGAAGTGTCGAGCAAAGCAGTCAAGCCCTTCAGCTGCCGTCTTTGCAAAACCTCCACCGCTCTTCGCTTGAAGATGAAAACGAACTCCAAACAATGTATCAAATTGACTTGGTCCCTTTGAATGTTTTTATTAGAACGGCCCTGTGACATCGAAAGTCGCCACGGGATATTGCGGGTGCGCTAAGGAGAGCCGAGGTCCTTGAGATTTCCTATGTGGGGTTCTTTATGTGGATGAAATCGACCTAGGAAAATCAGATATAGGGTCTGCGGGGGTGTGGGGAATCACATCGGAGAAAGTTAGAGTACGTTAAGTATCCAAATTTCGCATTCGAATTTATTATAACACTGTGTGTAGATCTTGAATTCAAAGAGGGCTGATGTTATGAAAAGTGCGCAATGAAGTTTGGGCGACAACAATAACAACACATATATCCCTCCACCCAACCACACCGACATCAAATCAAGAGACAATATCACCTTGAACTATGTACTGCTTCTCCTTCTTGAACTGCGATACCGTCGAATTTGTCAAGTTCAGAGTGTCCTGCACGATTTGAGGTGGTGTTAATCCAACCCACTGCCCGAGGGACATGTCTATGCACAACAGTCAGCCTCATGCGCCCGATATATTCAGAGACACGCCACTCACCGGAAAAATGATCAGCCTGCAAGACCTCTATAAAAATAACATCATCTGTCCCGGTGTTCTCAACATAATGGGTCATCGACTTCGGGATATATCCGCAGTCTCCCGCATGGTAATCGAAGGTTCTCGCATCTCCCTGTGCAGCATAAATGCTGATTCTCGCGTTTCCAGCGACAAAGAAGTTCCACTCGTCGCTCGTTGTATGCCAGTGGATCTCGCGCATGGCACCGGGCTTGATCGTTACGACTGCTGCAGAGAATGTACTTGCGATAGGGAAGATCGTTGGGTCGATGACCTTTATGCTACCACCGGCGGCTTCATGTGTTGGTGCTTGTTTCGATAGATGGTAGCTATACGAATTCTCGAGAGGGACGATTCCTGCCGAACCAACAATGTTCTGTTTTGATATGTCCGCAGGGGCTTTTGTTCCTGGGAAGATGAACAGTTCCCCGGGGGGAATGTTGGACCAGGCCGAGAGAGGAAGCTGAAAGTTCTTGGAAAGCACTTCCAACTGTCATCCTGTTAGTAAAGCGCCAAGATTGGAAGGGATTATTGACTAACAGGATTATGGGCGAATGCTTCAGACGCCAAAAAGGTGTTGTCCTCCGAGAAACTTCCGTCGTCGAAAACCAAAAGGAACTCAACGCCTCCTGCCAAGCCTTGGAGCGAGTGTGGAACTCCTCTAGATTGAGTGTAAGTCCGATTAGATTCGTCCGGAGGAGCATGCTTCACTTACGGCGGGAAGAACCACACATCTCCAGCATTCAGATCATCAACAAACGTCTGACCTTCTTCGTTCACGGCTTCCACTCTGACGCTTCCATTCAGAACATACGACCACTCTGCTGCCTTATGCCAATGGAGCTCGCGATATGCACCCTCTTCTAGTCGCATGTCTACGCCTGCCATTTCTGTGGCAACTGGAATCTGGTCGGTATTCTGCTGTCTTGACCAACCGGCCCTTCCGAGACCCAGCTTGTTATGGCTAAGTCCCAGAGGCCATTGTGCATTCGACACATCCCCGTGATCGGTTCCGGGTGGTGCAAGTTTGTCTGGATTCAGCACATCATATCCCTCTGTCCTGGGCCCAGGGTCCGTTCCGCCTTTCTACATCAAGGGGGAGTCAGTCATGGCTTCATTTGGAGTGTTTTGGAGCATTTGTTCCCGAGACATATTTCGAGAGAGCTCCAGAACAACACTGGTATAGGAAATTACGAGCTCCAATGTTATTACTTACTGTTCCCCGGATAGGTTGCGGATTTGTGACTGTATTGAAGTCGAGGTATGGTCCTATGTTTGCGGCTTCAGTTTGCCCGGCTGCCAATTGATAGTCGATGTTGTCTGTGTCTTCGTTTATGACCGTATTGGCTGGATTGTAGCCCAGGAGGGAGGTTGGCGCTGCTGCTGAGGATGTGCCCGTAGCGGCAAGTGGAGCTGCCAGAGTAAGGCACTCCAAGCTTGCAACTGTAAACAACAAGCTTGCAAGAACGCCGATTCGAGGCATTGCGACGGAAATCCGTCAATTGGGATTCAATTAAAGAGCTAGTTTAGAGCTGGAAGAAGTCTTTGGCCAAGTGCCTAGAGGCGAATGAGGGTGGGAAACTCGGGACACTCTTATACTCCCACCTCGACCTCTTCGAGCTGCCTCCCGTGATCACCAGCTCGTAGCACCTTCATTTTTCAAGCTCGCTCTGTGGATCAACTCTCCGGAATACAAGCCCAATGTGTAGTAGCATTGAGCTCACCTCCCCTGGTTATTGGACTTTCTGCATGCCCATGTTCGCATCACCAGCGGGATATTTTCTTGGCAACCGCAAAGACACCGAGAAAAAGATCGAGATGACGATATTTCCACACCAAATATATCGTCTTGGCATTTCTTATTTCGGTGATTGCTCGGCAATAGCCTGGGTTTATGTGGAGGTCGGATATACCCCGCGCAAGTCATCGTGAATAATGCGGGGTAGGACATGGGAGAGAAGGCAACGGAAGCATTCAAGCGTGTTTGGACTCTTCTCCTTGGAATTGAGCATCGACATTAAAAGCTTCATCCAATTAAGCTTCTGGAGAAATTCGATGACGCGTTGGGGTCGCGGCACAACCTGCCCTTTATCGCCGTCAAACCACGTGTGGAACGTTGGAGGCAACCCGAGATCACCTGCAGCTAGCCAATGGAACCAAATGCCCATGCGCCAGAGGCGACTCGGGAATTTGTTGCGACCTATTATTGGGGCCTGATGGATCTTATTTTATCTAGATGTCAAAGACTCTGCCATTACGATCTCGGATGTGATTCGCGATGTTCGGTTTTTCGAAATACCCGTTGTTTCCCCATATTCGCTTGGATTCCCATTCTCGATGCAAAGGGTTGCGAATCTCGCCCAATCGCAAAGCGCCTACAACTACCGCCCCCTGAACAATCTATTTTAGGGATTGAGGATCAGTGACCCCATTCCATCATATTGTCGTTATTATCAGAAAATTTGAAAGTGCCAGCATCGAAGTTCCACAGGTCAGGAAGGGTGCCAGTGAGGTTGTTGTGGAAGTGATTATCCCATAATTCCTATAATATGCCGATGTTAGCATTGTCTATATTGAAGCTTAAAGTTTCTCTCCGTCCGGTGTTTAGGAATGAGACTCGGCTTACCCAGTCAAGCTCGATGGGCGCGTCGATTATGTCTTCGACAACTCCAAACGAAGGCTGGACAGCGCCATGCTCAGCTGGACGCCAGGGTGGCGGAATCACGAAGCTGCTCAGCCATGGTGAAGTATCGCCAGTTACCTCCGGGCTGCTTGGCGAGTTTGGCACAGTTCGAGACAAATTTCTCTCTACATTCGCGTCAGCAATTATGTTCTTTCCGAGGAATGACGTCGATATTATACCTGAGAAAGATGTGCTATGAGAACTGCCTGTCGACATTTGAGTAATTGGTGACTGGTCTTGACTTGTCCTGGTTGCTAGTCCAGCGCCTCTTATTCTTGACAGAGTTCTCTTCAAACCTTTCGCAGCTTTCAATGCGTCCTTCGAAGAGCGACTTGCCTCATCCCAGATTCGATACGATCCATCCAACACCTGTAACATCTCCTCGCGAGTCCATCGTAGCGGGACTCCATTCACACCCGTTTCCGACGATGTATTGACCATGCTTTGATTGAGATGCACGCAGATCAACATGGCTGCCAACAGAAAGTCGTGGGTCATCAGGGACGAAGTCTTCCACTTATGATTGCAGAGAATACTATTTGGTCTGGACTCTTCATACATGAAAGACTGCGACTGCAATATCCGCATAGCTGCATCTACACATGCTTTCACCGAATACCAGTGAGAATAATTTGGTGATTTTGAAGGAACGAGGTATTTGCGGTGGAGCACACAGCGGGCTCGCTGGTAGCAGAGATCGACTGAGAACTTTCGAACCACATCGTCTGGCGAGCCCATTTTGAGGTCTTCGACACTGTGGACCTTCATGAAATCGGGAACTTGTTGGTGCGCGTCGTGGAGCAGCGCATCGAGTCTCATAATCTCGTCATACGAGATCGGGTCAATCGCACTCATCCGATCAACTATCATCCCATACACCCTCGTGATGGCATGCTTGATGAGGGGATATATGATGGTCGTCGCTTCATTGAAAGGTCGCGAAGGAGGAAGAACTTTGGTGTTCTCATCGAAATCTTCGTCCAGCAGATTCCGCGGCGGTTCAGTATCAAACATCCCCTCCTTCACCATCCTCGGCAGACCTACTCGACACGAAGTCTGGAGATCCATGTGTGCAACAGTTGCCCATATTCTCCGCTGCATCTCACCTCTCAGCACAGAAATCTTGGGAGAGTGGCAAGCGTCGCGATGATAGCCCAGTCTCATGGCGGCTCGAACGAGAATCCCAACGGCCATCCATGCTCCAACATGAGATTCGGAGCTCCGGAAGTGTTCGGTGAAGAAGTACAGTAGGAGAGTTTCTACTGTGTATACTGTTGGCTCGGTATAGTTGCCGAGGACTAGGCATTGGACTGTCTTCTCGCGGAAAATTCTGATGGTTTCGTGAGGATCTCGGAGAGCTTGTCCGTCTAGGCTTGATGTTCTGCCCTCATAGAGAAGTTCTACGTTCAGGGATAGGCACATTACGGCGAATAGAAGCCCGATCCACATCACTGAGGTGGATCCAGGGTTCGCCCAGAAGTTTTCATACTGCAGAGAGATGTTGAGTGACATTTACAGCTGATTAGGACGTGGGATTCTTACCTCTCTCTTGAACGTCGGCATATGAATACTCGGCGAGAACTCACCGGTCCTGTAGAACCGCGCAACGAGTAGATCAACAACTGATCGTGGGGGAAGAGCGGCAAGGATTTCAGCCTTTGTAGCCTTTGGTATTGTGCCGACGAGTAGTTCGGGTCCTTGGGCGGCCGGGGTTAAAACTTCCTCCAGCTCTTGTGGCTTTTGAGTATCATCCAGTGAGTCCTTCAGGCCAGCAATCTATGGTATTCAACCCGATCAGCTGTTGCTTCAGAAGAATAATGCAAGGGGAGAGGAGTTGGATCTTACGCTATCAAGTATAGCAGCCCAATGCGTAGCCCCAACATAGTTCGGCTGCTCATCCTCAATGCTGATCCGTCCAAACGAATCCGACGTTTCTCTCAAATCTCTCTGATCATCATTTCTCTCCCGCAGTTGCTCTGCGATAAAGTTCGCTTTCATACACTCTACATCTGGATCAGAAGTTCGTGGCTTATGCGATGATGTCCCCTTTGACTGACAAGGAGGATCTTTGAGTGCGCTCTGATGCATGAGCGACACGACAAGCTCTTCGAGATGTCGCACGCGGCTTTGCACGTCTTTGGGTTTGTGGATAGGAGAGGCGTGGATGTGAGAGGCATGGGTTGAAGACGACTTGTCATGGAGGTTGGCATGGACGTAGGTACATGAGGATGAGAGGTCCCGCTTTGAGCAGTTCGAGCAGGGAAGAGCGCGGTCGCATTTTAGTCTGTGATTGGTCAGACGAGAAGGGCGACAGCAAGAAATTACATGTCTACGATGAATACTTACTTCCGAGCTCTACAAAGTGTACACGATAACTGTGGCTTGAATCTCTGTCTGCTAGCTTTGGACGGTAGTCTCGCTTTTGAACTCGTAATTTGATTGCTGGGATCAGAACCTGCTGACGGTGTTGGTGGAGATGAAGTGGTCGACATTTTGATGCTCCGAGAATGTATAATTCTATCACTCCTTTACTCGAATTTCCGGACGAAAAGCATGTAACTTGATAACGGAAAATTTTGATTCGGACAAGGCTTGAGTTCAGATGAAGCTTTCTGAGCGCCCGAAAGCTGATCCTTCGAAATGCAATCTGGCCAATTAGGGGCGATGTAGCTATAGCCTTACGCGGGTTTAGGAGGGGCTCAAATCCGATCCTCCGACCCTCCGTCGCCACTTCACTTCAAGATTCTAGGATGCCTAGGCAGCAACCAGCGATTCTGCTGCCACGATTCGTGTGGAATGGTTGAGAAATGGCTGCGTCTTTGCATCCTCTCTCTAGCCCTCGGATAAGGATGCCCCCGCGCATTCAGCTTTTGGCGCTACTGCCTGGTTTGGAAAAGAGCCGAGCGAGGTGTGTTACGAAGACGTACCTATCGGAAGCTCCGGTCTACGATGCATTCTCGCATACAGTATGGACATTTGAGTTGTTTGATAATGTATGTATTTCTTCTGCTCATCCATTCTACTGTGACATCTCGAACACGTGTCTCTTGCTCATTTACCGCACATGTCCGCATGTAAGATGTCAACTAGCCAATTACTCGTTCTACTTCAGCGATTGAGTCCAAAGGCCCTGTGGTGTTGTGTCCATTAATAACATTCCAAACGTCAATCGCCCCAGAGATTGAGTGGCCAAAGTTTGACTTTCCCAGGAAGGTACCCTTACAGCGTTTAATCGCTGAAGGTAATCAGCTAGCCAATGTTTTCTGTCCAGTTTTACTACGATTCAATTTCCCAATTGCCGCTAGCATGGTGGAATTCTGAGTCACGGGGGATTTAGTGGGATCTGAGAGCGATCAAATTCTCATTGAACTCAATAATCATCCATTATGGATTTGATCGAACCTCTACGAATTCCTTCCACAACTGTGGCGTATTCAAAAAGAGAGCCATCTCGTGTAGTGCGACATGCTTCGCATCGACCAGGAAAATATTACAGACCGAAGCCACTAGGTTCGAATGACGGACAAGATATACCGAAGTGCGAAAGTTTTACTGGTATGGTTGAGGGCATTGTGCTGTGATAGCGACGTTGCGTTTGAGTAAGATTACATGAACTGCGAACTTATAATCAACTCGATCACGCCTCAGGGGACATTAAAAGCCCTCAGAGTCCATAGAGCTATATGTAAGATTTCTTCCCGTGGACATTGGAATCGTGTTTGGATCGAGCCAGAGAACAATACCGGCCTCCAAAATTGTTCTGTATTGGGATCTACAGTTCTAAACAGTTCGAGTGGAACGTTCGGCAAGAATATATTGGTCTTCCATCACGTCAGAGACTCTTCTCCCGGAGTCTACGATAGCTTATCCGTACCTCAAACTAAATTTGCGATGTGAAGGTATCCCTGTCTCCGTTATGCAAGACTTCGGGAAATAATCGACGTCCTGCACCTCAAAATGCCACAATCCTACGGTGGAGCAAGATCTGGAGCGATGGTTCCAAACCCGCAAGTCTCCACACGCAGCCTTTGTGGATCTCATCCATGAAAGGTGTCACAGCCGTACCTAGCACATTGTCGACACCTGCATCAGGAAGAAATTCGAGTCACTGAACGACCACTTGGATTTCCTGCAAGCCGCCGAAATGCACTGACATTCGCGACAGAGTCTACGGCCTCGCAGTGTGCTTGAAGACCAATTATACCTTGAGATTGACTACTCGAATCCGTCGCGGGAGTCTTCTTCGATTCTGTTCGTTCCCGTCTGGTATGCCACTCGACCAACTGGCTGCAAATGGTGAGCAGCTTCAAATTAGCTTCCAATGCGAAAAAGCTATCAAAAGTTCTTGGCCCGAATTATGGAATGCTCCGGACTTTCGCTATCAACAATTTTGTTCAGCAACCATTGAGTCATAGCAGCAAGTTGCAACTCGCATGGAAATATTTGTGCCTTGCAAGTAATCATGGACCAGCTGTCAATATCGATCTCTCCCTGAAAACGAGGTCATCATCACAACGATGGAGGAAGACGTGCTTGCATACATGCCACAAAGACCTCGATCCATTGGCTCCTTCAGTCGTAGCGCATACTTAACAAAGGTGGTACCAGGTATACCCGCCTTTCAGATTGAGCTTTCTGGGATTTGTGCTTTTGTCGGAGAAAGCCCAGATCCCGTAGGGGGGCGAGTGATGCCGATGAGAGCACCGCTGCTGAAAGGAGTGATGCATTTGCGGGCTAGCGGAGCTATTCGGAGCTCCAAAAGAGACTTCCTATCTGAACGCTCTGCAGCTGTTAGAAATTATAGATGCGAGGGAAATAGTTTGACTTGGAGAATAAGATATCTAGTTGGAGCTTTTGAGCGGCTTGGATTGTAGAAGGAACGAAATGCGAGTATGAGCGCGTCCCGATTGCGCTGTGTATCGCACGTGCTCTCAGTGAGGGATAAAACAAAAACGATGTAAAGCGAAAGTCATGTGCTCGAACGCACTGCAAAAATGTATCAGAAAACAAGTTGTACGATTGCAATGTATATATAGGTGTCTATATACAGGTCCAGCTGCAAAAGACAAAACATGCCCGGCTGGCACGTGATATCCAGCTAAGCGAGGTTGGCATTAACGTGACCGATTTCCCTACTACATTCGTCCCCCCTGATATTCGTACTTGCTCTTAAGTACTAAAAAGAAAAGGAAATTAAATAGAAAATTATATAAAAGAGAAAACTAATACTCTAATACTTCTATCAAAAGAATCCCCCCTATAATTACCACTGTGATTATATAATCGTCCCTCGATATTAATGTCATTAACTTCATTACTTTTAAACCCTTTAAACAAAGCAAATAATCTAGGTATTAATATAGGCGAGTCGCAATTAGTTCGCTAGGCTCCTATAATTGCCTCCTAATTCCTATAAAGAAAGAGCTTTTGAACCTCTCTTCTTTAACTCTTTAATAACTTTAATAATCTTTAATTAACTTTAATAATTAACTTTAACTTTATTAATAACGCCAATTCCCTCTTTTTTGCTATCGATTTGATCTTGCCTTAGCTTAATTAAGTATCTCCTTCCTGTTATTATTACTAATAGGTTTTAAATATAACTTTAACCTCTTTACTTTAGCCTCTAACCCTATAACCTATTTCCTTAGAAGTTATACTCCCCTTACTATATAAACAAGCTAATATTCTTTAGGGTTCTTTTTATTAATCTATAACGTCTCCTCGTCTCCTTTATAGTCAATATATTAGGAAGCTTCTTCTCTTCTCCTCTCTCCTTAAGTTAACTAAGCTAACTATATATTTAAGTTTGTCTTTACTTCGAATCAAGCTTCTTAACTCTTCTAATCCTCGAATGTACTTCTTATTTTTAACTTAGTCTTTAAATAAGAACTTCTTCTCTTCCTTTATTTCTTCTTAAGTTAACTCTAAGTTAACTATATATATAGTTTTGTCTTTACCTTGAGTTAAACTCCTTAATCCTTCTAATCTACGAGTATACTCTCTATCCTTTCTTCCTTCTTTCCCTTTATAACTTCAATATTACCTTCTCTTAAACTATATCAATCGACTTTACTATATAGAGGTCAACCTCTTTCCTGAATATATATATACTTAGGTAAGTAAGTAAAGGCTTTAACGAGAAGTATTTCTTTCCTTTTCTCTTAATAAGATATTAGTCTATAATAATATACTTGGAACTACTTAGATATCTCTTAGATACTTCTTTAAATATACTTCCTTTAGGAAAATATAACGTTTAACTATAAGTCGCCTCTCCTAAGCCCTTACTATAGTCTCCCTTATAGTAAGCCTCGGCCCTCTATATATCCTATATCTTATTAAAACCTCCTATTATCCCTATTATCTTTTTCTACTAATATAAATAGATCCTTTATCGCTGCCTTTATTAATATAGTCCTTAATTATCCCTTTTATTAACTATTAATTAACTCTTTTGAGTTAAATATATACGCTAAGTATTAGCGCTTTAAGTAAGTATTTATATATATTATTCTATAGTTACTTATTTCGTATTAGCCTTCTAATATTAGCTTAAGCTTCGTTACTTATCTAACTAGGTTTAGTGAAACTCTTTTATACTTTAGAGTACTACCTAATAGATATACTCTCTATATATGTCCCTTCTCTAGCTAATACCTAAAATAGACTCTAGATTCCTTAAATTCTATACTAGTTAGACTAGCCCCTTAAACTAGACTAGTTTCCTTCCTTAGACTAATCTTCTTCCCTAGACTAGTCTTCTAGATCTCTCTTTCGTTATAGGTTTTATTAGCTATTTAGCTATCTAGCTGTCTAACTTATTAAATAGATAATTACTACTATCCTTAGAATAGCTATTAAACTCTTTTAATAGGCTTATACGCCTCCCTAGTATAGAGTTGAAATTCAATTACGCTAGACTAGGGAGAGTAGCTCTCTATATTCCTTCTTGTTTTTTAAAAGATCTCTTCTATATTCTTTTTAAGAGGAGTAATTCTCTTTTAACTTCTTTCTTAAGGGCTTAATTCTATCTGTAATTTAGTATTTTGCTCTTTCTCCTTATCTCTACTAAGTACTTAAGTCCCTAATTATACTCTCTATCTAAGTAGCAAGAGGTCTAAAATAGCTAGTACTAGCTCAAATATATAGAAATTCTTAGTACTAGAGAATTCGTTCTCTATTAATACTAAGTTAGAGGTATTATAATATATTATTTTTAGTATAATAGAATTAAGTTCCTACCCTAGTAGTTCTCTTTAGAGAGCTGTCTTTATATAGTACTTTAGTACTATACTTAAAAATAGACTAAGAATAAGTCTTACTTAACTA